>CM019066.1:58882768-59061594 GCA_009667805.1 Leptobrachium leishanense | reverse complement strand
CTCTGTGCGTCCCCCTCTCTCTCTCTCTGTGCGTCCCTCTCTCTCTCTCTGTGCGTCCCCCCTCTCTCTCTCTCTGTGCGTCCCCTCTCTCTCTCTGTGCGTCCCCTCTCTCTCTCTCTGTGCGTCCCCTCTCTCTCTCTCGTGTGTCCCCCTCTCTCTCTGTGCGTCCCCTCTCTCTCTCTCTGTGCGTCCCCTCTCTCTCTGTGTGCGTCCCCTCTCTCTGTGCGTCCCCTCTCTCTCTGTGCGTCCCCTCTCTCTCTCTCTGTGCGTCCCCTCTCTCTCTCTCTGTGCGTCCCCTCTCTCTCTCTGTGTGCGTCCCCTCTCTCTCTGTGCGTCCCTCTCTCTCTGTGCGTCCCTCTCTCTGTGCGTCCCCTCTCTCTCTGTGCGTCCCCTCTCTCTCTGTGCGTCCCCTCTCTCTCTGTGCGTCCCCTCTCTCTCTGTGCGTCCCCTCTCTCTCTGTGCGCCCCTCTCTCTCTGTGCGTCCTCTCTCTCTCTCTGTGCGTCCCCTCTCTCTCTCTCTCTCTGTGCGTCCCCTCTCTCTCTCTCTGTGCGTCCCCTCTCTCTCTCTGTGTCCCCTCTCTCTCTCTGTGCGTCCCCTCTCTCTCTCTGTGCGTCCCCTCTCTCTCTCTGTGCGTCCCCTCTCTCTCTCTGTGCGTCCCCTCTCTCTCTCTGTGCGTCCCCTCTCTGTGCGTCCCCTCTCTGTGCGTCCCCTCTCTGTGCGTCCCCTCTCTGTGCGTCCCCTCTCTGTGCGTCCCCTCTCTGCGTCCCCTCTCTGCGTCCCCTCTCTGTGCGTCCCCTCTCTGTGCGTCCCCTCTCTGTGCGTCCCCTCTCTGTGCGTCCCCTCTCTGTGCGTCCCTCTCTGTGCGTCCCCTCTCTGTGCGTCCCCTCTCTGTGCGTCCCCTCTCTGTGCCTCCCCTCTCTGTGCCTCCCCTCTCTGTGCCTCCCCTCTCTGTGCGTCCCCTCTCTGTGCGTCCCCTCTCTCTCTCTGTGTCCTCTCTCTCTGTGTCCTCTCTCTCTCTCTCTCTGTGTCCTCTCTCTCTCTCTCTCTGTGTCCTCTCTCTCTCTCTCTGTGTCCTCTCTCTCTCTGTCCTCTCTCTCTCTCTCTCTCTGTGTCCCCTCTCTCTCTCTCTGTGTCCCCTCTCTCTCTGTGTCCCCTCTCTCTCTGTGTCCCCTCTCTGTGTCCCTCTCTCTCTCTGTGTCCCCTCTCTCTCTGTGTCCCTCTCTCTCTGTGTCCCCTCTCTCTCTCTCTGTGTCCCCTCTCTCTCTGTGTCCCCTCTCTCTCTCTGTGTCCCCTCTCTCTCTCTGTGTCCCCTCTCTCTCTGTGCGTCCCCCCTCTCTCTCTGTGCGTCCCCCTCTCTCTCTCTGTGCGTCCCCTCTCTCTCTCTCTGTGCGCCCCTCTCTCTCTGTGCGTCCCCTCTCTCTCTCTCTGTGCGTCCCCTCTCTCTCTGTGCGTCCCCTCTCTCTCCTCTGTGCGTCCCCTCTCTCTCTGTGCGTCCCCTCTCTCTCCTCTGTGCGTCCCCTCTCTCTCTCTCTGTGCGTCCCCCTCTCTCTCTCTCTGTGCGTCCCCTCTCTCTCTCTGTGCGTCCCCTCTCTCTCTCTCTCTCTCTCTCTGTGCGTCCCCTCTCTCTCTCTCTGTGCGTCCCCTCTCTCTCTCTCTGTGCGTCCCCTCTCTCTCTCTCTGTGCGTCCCCTCTCTCTCTCTCTGTGCGTCCCCTCTCTCTCTCTGTGCGTCCCCTCTCTCTCTCTGTGCGTCCCCTCTCTCTCTCTCTGTGCGTCCCCTCTCTCTCTCTGTGCGTCCCCCTCTCTCTCTCTGTGCGTCCTCCCTCTTCTCTCTCTGTCTGCGTCCCCTCTCTGTGCGTCCCCCTCTCTGTGCGTCCCCTCTCTGTGCGTCCCTCTCTGTGCGTCCCCTCTCTGTGCGTCCCCTCTCTGTGCGTCCCTCTCTGTGCGTCCCCTCTCTGTGCGTCCCCTCTCTGTGCGTCCCCTCTCTGTGCGTCCCCTCTCTGTGCGTCCCCTCTCTGTGCGTCCCCTCTCTGTGCCTCCCCTCTCTGTGCGTCCCCTCTCTGTGCGTCCCCTCTCTGTGCGTCCCCTCTCTCTCTCTGTGTCCTCTCTCTCTGTGTCCTCTCTCTCTGTGTCCTCTCTCTCTGTGTCCTCTCTCTCTGTGTCCTCTCTCTCTCTGTGTCCTCTCTCTCTCTCTGTGTCCTCTCTCTCTCTCTCTCTGTGTCCTCTCTCTCTCTCTCTGTGTCCTCTCTCTCTCTCTCTGTGTCCTCTCTCTCTCTCTGTCCTCTCTCTCTCTCTGTCCTCTCTCTCTCTCTCTGTGTCCTCTCTCTCTCTGTGTCCCCTCTCTCTCTCTGTGTCCCCTCTCTCTCTGTGTCCCCTCTCTCTCTGTGTCCCCTCTCTCTCTGTGTCCCCTCTCTCTCTGTGTCCCCCTCTCTCTGTGTCCCCTCTCTCTCTGTATGTGTCCCCTCTCTCTCTCTCTCTGTGTCCCCTCTCTCTCTCTCTCTGTGTCCCCTCTCTCTCTGTGTCCCCTCTCTCTCTCGTGTCCCCTCTCTCTCTTCTGTGTCCCCTCTCTCTCTCTCTGTGTCCCCTCTCTCTCTCTCTGTGTCCCCTCTCTCTCTGTGTCCCCTCTCTCTCTGTGTCCCCTCTCTCTCTCTCTCTGTGTCCCCTCTCTCTCTGTGTCCCCTCTCTCTCTTGTCCCCTCTCTCTGTGTCCCCTCTCTCTCTGTGTCCCCTCTCTCTCTCTGTGTCCCCCCTCTCTCTCTCTGTGTCCCCCTCTCTCTCTGTGTCCCCTCTCTGTGTCCCCTCTCTCTGTGTCCCCTCTCTGTGTCCCCTCTCTCTCTGTGTCCCCTCTCTCTCTGTGTCCCCTCTCTCTCTGTGTCCCCTCTCTCTCTTCTGTGTCCCCTCTCTCTCTGTGTCCCCTCTCTCTCTGTGTCCTCTCCCTCTCTCTCTGTGTCCCCTCTCTCTCTGTGTGTCCTCTCCCTCTCTCTCTGTGTCCCCTCTCTCTCTGTGTCCCCTCTCTCTCTGTGTCCCCTCTCTCTCTGTGTCCCCTCTCTCTCTGTGTCCCCTCTCTCTCTGTGTGTCCCCTCTCTCTCTGTGTCCCCTCTCTCTGTGTCTCCCCTCTCTCTGTGTCCCCTCTCTCTCTGTGTCCCCTCTCTCTCTGTGTCCCCTCTCTCTCTGTGTCCCCTCTCTCTGTGTCCTCTCTCTCTCTCTGTGTCCTCTCTCTCTCTCTGTGTCCTCTCTCTCTCTCTCTCTCGGTGTCCCCTCTCTCTCGGTGTCCCCTCTCTCTCGGTGTCCCCTCTCTCTCGGTGTCCCCTCTCTCTCGGTGTCCCCTCTCTCTCGGTGTCCCCTCTCTCTCTGTGTCCCCTCTCTCTCTGTGTCCCCTCTCTCTCTGTGTCCCCCTCTCTCTTCTGTGTCCCCTCTCTCTCTGTCCCCTCTCTCTCTGTGTCCCCTCTCTCTCTGTGTCCCCTCTCTCTCTGTGTCCCCTCTCTCTCTGTGTCCCCTCTCTCTCTGTGTCCCCTCTCTCTCTGTGTCCCCTCTCTCTCTGTGTCCCCTCTCTCTCTGTGTCCCCTCTCTCTCTGTGTCCCCTCTCTCTCTGTGTCCCCTCTCTCTCTGTGTCCCCTCTCTCTCTGTGTCCCTTCTCTCTCTGTGTCCCTTCTCTCTCTGTGTCCCTTCTCTCTCTGTGTCCCTTCTCTCTCTGTGTCCCTTCTCTCTCTGTGTCCCTCTCTCTCTCTGTGTCCCTCCTCTCTCTGTGTCCCTTCTCTCTCTGTGTCCCCTCTCTCTCTGTGTCCCCTCTCTCTCTCTGTGTCCCCTCTCTCTCTCTCTGTGTCCCCTCTCTCTCTCTGTGTCCCCTCTCTCTCTCTCTGTGTCCCCTCTCTCTCTCTGTGTCCCCTCTCTCTCTGTGTCCCCTCTCTCTCGTGTCCCCTCTCTCTCTGTGTCCCCTCTCTCTCTGTGTCCCCTCTCTCTGTGTCCCCTCTCTCTGTGTCCCCCTCTCTCTGTGTCCCCTCTCTCTCTGTGTCCCCTCTCTCTCTGTGTCCCCTCTCTCTGTGTCTCTCTCTCTCTCTCTGTGTCCTCTCTCTTCTCTCTGTGTCCTCTCTCTCTCTCTCTCGGTGTCCCCTCTCTCTCGTGTGTCCCTCTCTCTCGGTGTCCCCTCTCTCTCGTGTCCCCTCTCTCTCGGTGTCCCCTCTCTCTCGGTGTCCCCTCTCTCTCTGTGTCCCCTCTCTCTCTGTGTCCCCTCTCTCTCTGTGTCCCCTCTCTCTCTGTGTCCCCTCTCTCTCTGTGTCCCCTCTCTCTCTGTGTCCCCCTCTCTCTCTGTGTCCCCTCTCTCTCTGTGTCCCCTCTCTCTCTGTGTCCCCTCTCTCTCTGTGTCCCCTCTCTCTCTGTGTCCCCTCTCTCTCTGTGTCCCCTCTCTCTCTGTGTCCCCTCTCTCTCTGTGTCCCCTCTCTCTCTGTGTCCCCTCTCTCTCTGTGTCCCCTCTCTCTCTGTGTGTCCTCTCTCTGTGTCCTCTTCTCTGTGTCTCCTCTCTCTCTGTGTCTCCTCTCTCTCTGTGTCTCCTCTCTCTCTGTGTCTCCTCTCTCTCTGTGTGTCCCCCTCTCTCTGTGTGTCCCCTCTCTCTCTGTGTGTCCCCTCTCTCTCTGTGTGTCCCCTCTCTCTCTGTGTGTCCCCCCTCTCTCTCTGTGTGTGTCCCCTCTCTCTCTGTGTGTCCCCTCTCTCTCTGTGTGTCCCCTCTCTCTCTGTGTCCCCTCTCCGCCTGCATTCACCGCCCGCTCCTTCTCTCCTCGTGCTGTGCAGTTCCTATAAAGACGTCCAGCACGCTGTATGAGATGGGCTTCGAGAAGATCAAGAAGCAGAACAAGGAGCAGGTCCCCCCCAGCAGCGAGTCTGCGCCTCAGAAGAAGCAGGACGGAGGGAAGTCTGTCAAAAAAGCACCAAGCGCACCACTGCCAGGCCCGACGCCAAACACCTACAACACGCTGGAGGAGGCCATGAAGGCGGTGAGTGGGGCTGATGCAGGGGCTGCTGGGTAATCTGGGGAGAGCTTTAGGGGTTGCTGGGTAATCTGGGGAGAGCGATGGCTATGTAAGAGTTCCTATATTTTCCTAGTTCTACTATTATTTAATAATAAAGACTCGGAGGCGAGTATTAGCATTTCTTCCTTTAATTGCCCCAACAGCAGCAAAGGGTTAACTTTGAAAGAAAAACTTTAACATATATAACACCCTTCCCCATGGGAAGGCCCTCCCACAGTCCATGTCCCTCCCCAAACCCCCTCCACAAATATCCACTGCGGACTCCTCCTCCTCTTCCGAGACTGCGACCCGGCAACAACAGAAGACTATACACGGAGACCATCAATCCGCAGAAGGAACTGGAAAGTAGACCCTCTGGTAGATCCAGTAAGCGACCATCCCATTAGGACGCTGAAAAGAGAACGAACATGGAGAGGGGTAAGAAGTGGAACCGGAGACAAACATCAACACGGTCTATCCGGCAGAACACACACAGTAAACACCAGACAGCAGCGCAGAGAGTGTGAAAAAGACCCCACGCGTCAGTAGAACTTTAATACAGTGTGTGCATGAGTATAAGGGAGGGAAATACTCACCTCCGAGTCTTTATTATTAAAATTTAAACTTTCCGTTTTAGGACTAGGGAAAATTTAGGAATTTTAAGGCATAGACTCGGAGGCTCCCATTTGCAAGTTCAACGCCGTCCTAGACCAGCATCAGACATGGCTGAAATATAGGTTTAAAATAAAAAAGTACGCATGGTCACGCGAGTCGACCTATCAGCCGCCCTCATGATGTCTTCGAGGCGACATCCCATAACTGCTGCCTTGGAAGCCCCGGCACTATGTACCGAATGAGCCCCAAAGCAGGCGGTATCCACGCCCCCCAAGTCTAACCCCAAGTCTAAAGGCGTAACCACCTAGCAAGGGTAGAGGACACCACCGGCTTATGTGGAGGACGGAAGGACAGAAAGAGCGGAGAAACAGGCAAAGGGCGGAAGGAGGTCGTCTGAGCCTCATAGGCCCGGAGGCAGCGGACTGGACCGAGCCGAGGCAGGGAAAACTGGAAAAAGGACAGAAGATAGAGAAGTCTTAGTCCGGTGCGAGATGTTGAAGCGAACCCCATCGGGAACGAACAAGTGTGCGCCGTAATCTAACGTGCGGACATCGCCTACCGGCCTACAGGCCACTAAACCAGAATAACATCAGTAATTTGGCGGAAAGGGCTTGAAGGGACAAACCGTCATTATCTTGCCAACCCGCTAGGACGGACAGGACCAAATTAACATCCCATGTGGAAGAGTATCTAGGGGGCGGGAAAACCTCATGCCCCGCAGGAGTCTAAAGACCAAAGGATGCGCCGCAGCCGGCGCGCCGTGAGGCCTGAATTACGCTCGCTATCTCCCGGCGCGTCAGTCTTTACCGTCCGGTACGCCTTCCCTGAATCAAACTCCTCCGTAAGGAAGTCGAGCACTACATTGACAGGGGCAGAGAATGGATCAGGGTGCCGTCCCAGGCACCAAGCGGACCATCTGTCCCAGGTGGATTTGTAGGATTCTCGGGTGCCTGGGGCCCATGAGTGGAGGAGTTCTGCAGTCCGGTCCGAAACTCCAGCGGCATGACGGGGTCTCCAGAGATTAACCAAGGCAAGAGCCGGAGTCGATCCGACATTACCAGTGGATGAGGAAGGCCGGTTGGGTCCTGCAAGAGCAGGGGACCGGACGAGAGGAGGCAGGGAGCCTCTATGGCCATGCTAAGCAGGTTGGGAAACCAAGGTTGTGTCCTACAACGGGGTGATGATCACCATGGTTATCCGTTGGAAACAGGCTTTCTGGAGACATAGAAACATAGAAAAATGTCGGCAGATAAGAACCTTTCGGCCCATCTAGTCGCCCAATTACATGGATACTTTACCTGGATTTATCTTTTGTTTAGGATAGTCTTATGCCTATCCCATGCTTGCTTAAATTCAATTACTGTTTTGGCCTCTACCACTTCTACTGGAAGACTGTTCCATGTATCCACCACCCTCTCAGTAAAATAATGCTTCCTGATGTTACTTTTAAACCTTTGCCCCTCTAATCTAAGACTATGTCCTCTTGTTTTGCTACTTTGTTTCCTTTTAAATATACTCCCTTCCTCTACCTTGTGGATTCCCTTTACGTATTTAAATGTTTCTATCATATCTCCTCTGTCTCGTCTTTTTTCCAAGCTGTACATGTTAAGATCATTAAGCCTTTCCTGGTAACTTTTCTCCTTCAAGCCATACACCATTTTAGTAGCCCTTCTCTGAACTCTCTCTAAGATGTCTATATCCTTCTGGAGATACGGTCTCCAGTACTGCACACAGTACTCCAAGTGAGGTCTCACCAGTGCTCTGTACAGTGGCATGAGCACTTCCCTTTTCCTACTGCTAATACCTCTCGCTACACAACCAAGCATTCTGCCAGCATTTCCAAGTATTCTGCCAGCATTTCCTGCTGCTCTATTACATTGACTACTTACCCTTAGATCCTCTGGCGATCATGGCGAACGGGGGAAAACCGTATAGGTGCTGGTTCGACCGTCCTGCAGAAAGGCGTCGGTGGCCTGAGCCTCTGGATCCGGTCTCCAACTGTGGAACTTCGGAAGTTGTGTGTTGAGGCGAAAAGGTCCAGGTCGAAAGGACCCCAAACGGCCGAGAGCGTGGAGAAAACTGAGTGACACAGTCGCCAGTCCCCGGAGTCTCTGAGATGTCTTGAATTCCAATCCGTGACTTGATTCGCCAGGCCTGGCAGGAATTGAGCGACCACCGTCAGATTGTGCTGGAAGCAGAAATCCCAGAATCTGGTGGCCATCTGGGTCAAGTTCTGGGAGCGTGGTCCCCCTAGGCCATTGAAGTAGCGGACCGCTGAGACATTGTCCGTCTTCAACAGCAAGCTTCGTGTGTGTGCCGGCTTCGCAAAGCATTGGAGGGCGAAGAGGCCCGCTAAGAGCTCCAGAGAATTTATGTGGAGGGCGGCTTCGGCGATGGACCAACGACCCCCCCCCCCTTTCCTGGACGCCGGAGCGGGTGCCCCAGCCTGCGTTGCTGGCATCTGACTCAATGATCAGAGTGGGGTCGGGAGGACTTGCCGTTCCATCTGACCAGATTGTGAAGCCACCATTGAAGATCTGCTATTGCCTCCGGTGAGAGGGCGATGTGGTTGGAGTAATCCCAGGCCCGATCGGAGTGAACCGGCCTTCAAGAGCTGGAGGGCTCTATAGTACAGAGGACCGGGCGGAATAGTCTGACGTGCCGCCGCTAGCAGGCCCGCCATACGGGCCAGAGAGCAAAGGGGGAGACGAGGGAGCCGCAACAGGCGTCTGATTTCCTTCCTGATGGAGGAGACTTTGGAGGTGGAGGGACAGGAGAGAGGAGTCTACCACGAAACCCAGGAATTCCATGCGGCGAGCGGGGATTAGTACCGATTTTTCCTCGTTGATGAGAAATCCCAGATCCTGTATCAGGGTGACTGTCCAGGAGAGGTGAAGAAGCAGTGTCTGCGGAGTGGAGGACATCAGTATGATGTCATCCAGATCACTAATTTCACTCCCCGCGATCTGAGGGAGGACACCCACTGGTTTGAGGAGTTTTGTGAAACACCACGGGGCGGAAGACAGGCCAAAGGGTAGAAACATAGAAAAATGTTGGCAGATAAGAACCTTTCGGCCCATCTAGTCGCCCAATTACATGGATACTTTACCTGGATTTATCTTTTGTTTAGGATAGCCTTATGCCTATCCCATGCCTGCTTAAATTCAATTACTGTTTTGGCCTCTACCACTTCTACTGGAAGACTGTTCCATGGCATGTGAACCGCCAGACGTGATGCCCCCAGGCGAATCTGAGGAAGTCTCGACTGTCCGGGGCGATTGGACCTGTAAAGTAAGCATCCTTCAGGTCTAATTTGACCATCCAATCGTCCCGGGAGAGGGAGTCCCTCAGGGTATGGACGCCCTCCATCTTGAAGTGGTTGTAAACCACCCAAGCATTGAGATCCCTGAGGTTGATGACGGGACGTCTGCCCCCGCCCTTCTTTGCCACGAGGAAAAGGTTGCTTATGAACCCTGTGGAGATGGAGCGAACGCAACCTATCGCCCCCTTCTGGAGGAGGTCGCTTACTTCCTCCTGTATCAACCTTGCCTGAGGGGAGGCAAAGCGCATGGGTGGGGGGCGGGAGTCCTGAGAAGGTGGGACGGTGAAGTCCAGACGTAACCCCTTCACGGTTTGCAAGACCCAGGGGCCCGCTGTGATGGTGGACCAGACGTGTGAAAAGAGCCGGAGGCGGCCTCCACTTGCACTTGGGAAAACGGGATAATGGTGTAAAAACGTACCTGCAGGGCGCCTGTAATAAGAGCTTCTTGCTCCACGGTAGCCTCTGCTACGTCTTGAACCTCTGGTATCTCCATAATGGGTGTAGGGACCCCCGGAGTTAGGCGAAGGCACGACAGCCGTGTTGGGACCTCGAGAGGTGCGGGGGGAGCATAGGAACCCGCTCGGCCGGCAGCGCGGCCCCTGTAGCTGCCGGCCCTTCCAAAAACGCGCTTCATGGTGGCCTCAGATTTGTCAATATTTTGAAAGGCTTGCGTGTAATCGCCCGTGGCGTCCTTAATAAATGGTTTTCCAAACAGGAACCCCTGCGCCTCGGCGTCTAGGTTATTAGTGGCCAGAGAGAGACTAGCTGGGAGTCAATCATAAGGAGGATGTTCCTACGCCGTTCAGCGGCAATGGTGGCGTTCGCATTGCCTAGGAGGCAAAAGGAGCGTTGCAGCCATTCCCCCGACTTGCTTGGGGGTCTAAGAATTCTCCAGCGGTTTTTACATCTTCAACCATGGCAAATAGAGGACCAGCAATATCCAGAACCTGATCCTGACAATGCTTTAGGGTTTGGTTGAAACCTCGTTTAGGAGACCAACCTTTTCGGCCAATGTATTTTTGGAAACTGGCATCAACTACCGGAGCCAGGCAGGTCTTCTCAGCCGCAGTAGGTCTGGGACACTCAGACTTCAGTCTGGCACGGTCCACTCGTTCGAGTGGCTGGCACATGTGGGCATCAACCCATTGCTCTGTGTGGAGCAGGGTACTAGGCGTTAGAGCGGGGGTGTGTGAGGTCCCCTGGTTCGAATAGGGGGTCCCCAAGGGGGTCATAGATGACCAGGCTTTTAGATGGATGGGAGGGAGCACGCGTCTCGGCAACCATGAGTGTGGAGTCCGCAGGAGCATGTAACTCCAGGACCTTGTCGCTCAACGGCTCGCCAGCCCCTTCGCCCTCTGAATCAGAGTATTTTCCATACGTCGAGCGGCAGTACCCATGGGTTCATCTTCAATCCCAAATGTAGACAGGTTACCAAGCCTAAAAAACAAAAGGACCCTCCTAGAGCCAGGTGAACCCCTCCCTCACCTGTGACTCCTCCCCTGTTGCCTATAAGGAGACCTGAGCCCAGAACCCCCCAGTCATTCCTTCCTGTCCTCCGGACAGGGTTACCTGGGAGGCGGCTGAGGGGGAATCCGTTGGTTCCGGGGGCGGCCGCTTACTTCTCCCTTGTTTTCCGTCTGGGCCCGGCCTGGGCCTCCCTGGCCAGGTACCGGGTGGTGCTTCGGTGGTGGCTCGGGTCGGCCGGCTCCTGCGCTTCGTTTGCTGTGCAGTCCGGAGTGTCTGCGGCTGGGAGTCGCTTCTTGATGACGCGGTTTCCGGGGTTCTCCGGCGCATGCGCCGGAGGGCGGGCGCCTTCTTCCACGTGGTGGGGGAATCTCTGGCGCCACTTCTCCGCAGTCGCTTGCCTGGTGAGCCGCAGGTCAGCGTTGCTGTTCCACCGGCGCTTGTGTCTCCTCCTCTCGCCCCAGATCGGCTTGGTGCAGGTTAGTGTGTGTCTGCTCGGGGGTGTTCCAGCAGCTTGTTCCATCACTTATGTCGTCCTTGCTTGTAGGATGTCGGCCCGGAGGCGCTGCCTGATCTGGGAAAGGGGAAGGCCCCCTCGAAGTCAAAGCACCTGGTCTGCTCTTCCTGTGCTCAGCCCCTGCCCGACGGCTATAAGAAAAAGCTGTGCTCCCTGTGTGCCAAGGATGCGGGAGAGGGGGCGAAAAAGGTCTGAAGTGACTGCCTTTGTGTCCTGGCTTCAAACTTCTCTGCAGCAAACGTTTACAGCCATGCAGGCTGCTGCTGCTCAGCCTCCCCTCGTTACTGACGTTCCGGGTCCCTCCGGTTTGTCTTTTTCTGGTCCGAGAAAACGTCGGCGTACGGAGTATGAGGACATGGAGTCTGAGGAAGAGCTACTTGATCCTGAGTTTTCGGACGTCTCCTCTGATGAGGATGAGACTTTGGCTGTTTTTGATGAGGACTGTGCCCGTCCGTTGATCAAGGAGGTCGTCTCTGTGATGGGGGCTCCGGATGCACCGACAGGGGCCCTTAAGACCAAGGGGTTTCCTTTTCACCCTTTGTTGAAGCAGGTTATGTCTAAAGAATGGTCTGTGCCTGACCGGCGTCCTTTTGTCTCCAAGCGGTTCCGATGTATGTTTCCCCTAGCCTTGTCTCCCGCTGAGGACTTTGGGGTGTTGCCGAAGGTGGATGTGCCCGTGGCGCAGCTTCATCACAGGTCTGCTATTCCTTCTGGGGACTTGTCCACCTTGAAGGACCCGATGGACAAGAGGATTGAGACTGCCTTGCGGCGTAACTATGCTGCCCTGGCTTCCCAGGCTAAGGCCCTGGTGGCGGCGTCTTCCGTTTCCCGGGCACAACGGCTCTGGTTACAGGAGCTGGAGGGTGCTTTGTCCGGCCTCTCCCCTGAGTTGCGTCAACTGTTCCTCCTCGTTCAATCTGCTTCGGATTTCTTATGTGACGCTGCGATTGAATCCCTGAAGCTGACTTCCCGGGCCTTGGGCCTCAATGTGGTGGGCCGTCGTGCGGTCTGGCTCCGATCCTGGTCAACTGACACTGCTTCGAAGAATTCATTGTGTGGCCTGTCCTTCGAGCCGGGTATGCTGTTTGGATCGGCTCTGCAGGACTTACTGCAACAGCTTGCTGATGTTAAGAAGGCTCTTCCACAGGATCGGCCCAGGGATGCTTGGCATCGTCGGGGGTTCTCCGGGCGTGGGTCCTTTCGTCCCTACAATAGGCGTTTCCGCCCCTTCCGTCAGCGTATGCCTGAGCAGCGTCCGCAGGCTCCGGGGTTTCGTAAGTTCAGAAAGTTCTGACTCCGGTGTCCCGGTTGGTGGTCGTCTTCTTCACTTTGCGGCTGCGTGGCAGGGGACGACTTCAGATGCCTGGGTTTTGGAGACTGTTCGGTGTGGCTACGTTATTCAGTTTGTGTCTTCTCCTCGTAATGCCTTCCTTCTCTCCTCTCAGCATTCCACTTACTCCGGGGATCAGTTGTTCTCGGAGGTCATGGGATTGCTGGAGAAACGGGTGATCGAACCGGTGCCTTCGCAGGACTGCTTCCAAGGTACTTACTCTCGTCTTTTTCTAGTGGGGAAACCGGATGGTTCCTTCCGCCCCATCCTGGACCTTAAGTCTGTGAATCGATTTGTGCGTAAGGAACGGTTCCGGATGGATACCATTGGCTCTGCCTCTCGGATTCTGCGGCCTGGTGATTTCATGGTCACCTTGGATCTGCAGGATGCTTATCTTCATGTCCCGGTCGCCCGGGTGAGCCGGCGGTTCCTCCGGTTTGCGGTTCAGTCTGGGGGCAGGGTGTTTCATTTTCAGTTTCGGGCCCTTCCCTTTGGGTTGTCCTCCGCTCCCAGGGTTTTTTCGAAGATTTTGATCGTTATTACTGCCTTTCTGCGTCACGAGGGCCTTTACATTGTCCCCTATCTGGACGATTGGCTTCTTAAAGCCTCTACTGTACCGCTCCTCGAGGCTCATTTGGCCCGCACGATCGAGGTTCTCTCCCGGCACGGGTGGCTGGTGAACTGGAGGTAGTCACGCCTGGTGCCCGTGCAGAGGATTGTCTTTCTGGGGTTCGTGTTGGATACGTCTCTCATGGCTGTTTTTCTTTCAGATTCCAACAAGGAAAAGCTTCAAGGTCACGTTCGAGCTCTTCTATTTACTCCGTGGGGCTCCGTCCGGGGACTGTTGCGGGTTCTCGGTCATTTGACGGCTGCTATCCCGTGGGCGCGTGCTCACGCCAGAGGTCTGCAAGGTGATATCCTTTCCCAGTGGGATGGGGACCTGTCCCACCTGGACCGTTCGATCTGCATCTCGGGGTCCACAAGGGCTCGGTTGCTGTGGTGGCTCCGCTCTCCGTTCCTGGGCGCGGGTGTTCCTATGGTGGTTCCGGAGTGGCTCACGGTGACGACGGACGCATCGCTTTCCGGATGGGGCGCTCATTGTCGGGACGTCCAGGCCCACGGGGTTTGGGATCCTTGGACTGGCTCTCTGTCCTCCAACGCCAGGGAGCTTCTGGCCGTCTGGGAGGCTCTTCAGGCTCTTGCGGGGCTTCTGCGTGGTCGGGCCGTGCGGGTCCAGTCCGACAACGTCGCCACGGTGTGTTACCTGAACAAACAAGGGGGCACGCTTTCGCGCCTCCTTTCGGCTCTGTGCGGCACCATCATGGACTGGGCGGAGCTCCATCTGCAAGCGCTCTCTGCGGTTCACATCCGAGGTGTGCTCAACGTCCGGGCGGATTTTCTGAGCCGTGCTTCTCTGGCGCAACGGGACTGGTCCCTGTCTCCGGCGGTGTTTCGGAGGTGGTCTCTCGGTTTGGCCTTCCGGTCATCGATCTCATGGCATCCAGGCTTTCGGCGAAGGTTCCTCGCTTCGCCTCCCTCCGACGAAGGGACTGTCCGGATCTGCTGGACGCCTTTTCGTTCCGGTGGGCCTTCGAGCTGGCGTACGTCTTCCCCCCGATTGCCCTGATCCCGCGGGTCCTTCAGAAGATCAGAATGGACCAGGCGTCGGTGGTTGCGATCCTCCCCTTCTGGCCGCGCAGGGTCTGGTTTCCGGAGGTGTTGTTTCTGTCTCGTCGTCGCTATTGGGTCTCCCGGTGTCGGACTCTCTGCTGGACTTCCCTGCTCTCCCGGCCGGGATGCTGGGGTCGTTCCGACTGACGGCGTGACTGATGCTGCCTCCGTACTGACTTCTCTTGGTCTCTCGTCTGGCCTGGTTTCCTTGTTGTCACATGACGTTAAACTGTCGACTCGGCGTATCTATGATCGGGTTTGGCGCACGTTTCTCTCCTGGTGTCGGGTGCGTGCTCTTGACCCGGTCTCTATCTCCGTTCCTGATCTGCTGTGCTTCCTGGAGAGTGGGTTCCGCAAGGGGTTGCGGCCTGGAACCCTCAGGGTCCAGGTGGCTGCCATATCTTCGGTCACTCTGAGGGACTTGGCCTTGCATCCTTTGGTGCGAAAGTTTTTTCGGGGTGTCCTCTCTGCGCCCCTTTGTCAGGGAGCTGGTTCCGCCTTGGGATTTGAACTTGGTCCTGGATGCCCTGTGTGGTGCTCCCTTTGAGCCCCTGGCTTCCTCCTCCTTGCGGGACTTGACTCTCAAGGCGGTGTTTCTCACGGCTATCACCTCTGCCAGGAGGGTCGGGGAGCTCCAGGCTCTCGCTTGTCACCCTACACGGTTTTCCATGCCAGCAAGGTGGTGTTGCGTCCGTTGCCTGGTTTCCGTCCTAAGGTTGCCTCTCCCGGGAACCTTAATCAGGAAATCGTTCTCCCGTCTTTTTGTGACGCACCGGGCTCCTCCTCTTCTTCTCTGTGCAAATGGCGCACCCTGGATGTGGTGCGGGTCTTGCGAGTGTATCTGGAGCGTACCAGCTCCTGGCGTCGCTCTGTCTGTTCACCTTTTTGTTCTTTTTCACGGTGCCTCTAAGGGTGTGGGTGCTTCCCGTTCTTCCATTGCTCGGTGGGTTCGTCAGGCCGTGGCCTTGGCTTATTCGGC
This sequence comes from Leptobrachium leishanense, assembly GCA_009667805.1. Taxonomy (NCBI): domain Eukaryota; kingdom Metazoa; phylum Chordata; class Amphibia; order Anura; family Megophryidae; genus Leptobrachium; species Leptobrachium leishanense. The sequence continues at coordinate 59,046,695 of CM019066.1, read as the reverse complement.
TGGTGGTAAGGTTTCTCCCGTAGGGGTGACGGCGCACTCCACTAGATCTGTGTCGGCTTCCTGGGCCTTGCATGCGGCTGCTACGGCTGAACAGGTGTGCAGGGCGGCCACCTGGTCCTCTCTTCACACCTTCACGCGCCATTACCGTCTGGATGTTCTTGCCTCTGCCGAGGCGTCCTTTGGGCGCAGGGTTCTGCAGGCGGTGGTGCCGTCTTGATCCCTCCCTCTGATGGGGGCTTTGTAGGTCCCATGGGTACTGCCGCTCGACGTATGGAAAAACGGTATTTCTTACCGTAAATATTATTTTCCATAGTCGTAGCGGCAGTACCGCTTCCCTCCCTCTGCTTTGTGTTGTGTTGGTTTTTGATTAAAGTGGTGTGTACTTGATATTTTGGTTCTGGCTTGTCATTGACTGGGGGGTTCTGGGCTCAGGTCCCCTTATAGGCAACAGGGGAGGAGTCACAGGTGAGGGAGGGGTTCACCTGGGTTTAGGAGGGTCCTTTTGTTTTTTAGGCTTGGTAACCTGTCTGCAATTGGGATTGAAGATGAACCCATGGGTACTGCCGCTACGACTATGGAAAAGAATATTTACGGTAAGAAATACCGTTTTTGTCAATACAGGAGCCGCCTGGTACTTCTTTCTGGCACCAACCACCGGGGGGCGCCCCACGGTCTGCAGAGCGTTTACGGGCAACCAGCTCTTTGGAAGGGCCTGACAGTTCTGTGGGGGTGCCAGCCCCACCGCTGCTCCTGGCAGCAGGAACGCCCGAAGGCGGCACAGAATTGGCTCCTGGAGGAGCAGGCACCGACCCTGTGGACGGACCTGGTAGTGACTCCCCACGTTCGTCGTGTGAAGTGATGGAGGCGGCGGAGGATGGGGGCACGGAGTCCTCTGCTGGGGGCACGGAGTCCTCTGCTGGGGGCACGGAGTCCTCTGCTGGGGGCACGGAGTCCTCTGCTGGGGGCACGGAGGCCTCTTCCAGGAAAAAGAGACTGGTACCCTCTACGGCTAACACCAGGATAGGTGACCAAGAGGTGACAGAGTATATTTAAAAGGAAACAAAGTAGCAAAACAAGAGGACATAGTCTTAGATTAGAGGGGCAAAGGTTTAAAAGTAACATCAGGAAGCATTATTTTACTGAGAGGGTGGTGGATACATGGAACAGTCTTCCAGTAGAAGTGGTAGAGGCCAAAACAGTGATTGAATTTAAGCAGGCATGGGATAGGCATAAGGCTATCCTAAACAAAAGATAAATCCAGGTAAAGTATCCATGTAATTGGGCGACTAGATGGGCCGAAAGGTTCTTATCTGCCCACATTTTCTATGTAAATAATCACTAGGGAAAAATTGGGAAAAGACTAGTAATCAAAGGACAAGTGTAACGCAAAGCGCAGGATACTCCTAGATGTTGCCGCTGCGAGAGCAGCAAAGGAGGAGGAGTCCGCAGTGGATACTTGTGGAGGGGGTTTGGGGAGAGACATGGACTGTGGGAGGGCCTTCCCATGTTGGGGAAGGGTGTTGTATATGTTTAAAGTTAACCCTTTGCTGCTGTTGGGGCAATTAAAGGAAGAAATGCAAATACTCGCCTCCGAGTCTATGCCTTAAAATTTGCGTTTTCATTGGACACTTCAATCCGGATAGGAATGTGCAGCTCCTCAGCTCTGACCAATCGGTGAGTTGGTTGTGCCGGTGTTTGTTTTGCAGCTGGACGTGCCGGCCCTGCAGCGAGAAATGGAGAGGTCGCAGAACCTCTTTCCCGGGAACCCGTCCATCTGGCTGAAGGATCTGGCGGGGTACCTGAATGACAAGCTGCAGGTACCGCGGAGCGAGCCGACGCTGAGCCAGCATCCCTACGGTCAGTGTGTGCGCCGCGCTCCCTGATACACACCTCGCTGTATGGGGTATCACCAGCCGCACATTACCCCTGCCAGAGTGCCGCCGGGACGTGTAGGCCGCCTCCCAGCTGGTGCCCACGCGGTGCCCGCGACGCCATGTCCATGATAAATACCTCCAAACTGGCCACAATCCGACGTGCAGGAGCGGAGCGTGCCCGGGCTAATGCCTGACACCACAAGGTGGTCAGATCCCTGCGATCAGCAGTGCCGGTATATCACAGCCGTACTGGCATGTCCCCGGGGTTTTATTCGCTAAACGGGACATTAAATCTGCAACGCCCTTTATTATAAGCCCCTCCCCAGCGCTGTCTGCACGGAGCTTCCTGCTGGGCTCTCGACTTCCTTATCACATTATGAATCAATGTTTTTTGAGGTGAAAGGGCATGTTTTTTTTGGGGGGGGGGGGGGGATTTTACCAGGAAGGATACATTGAGATTTCTCTGGTTTTCCAGGAAGGATACATTGAGATTTCTCTGGTTTTCCAGGAAGGATACATTGAGATTTCTCTGGTTTCCAGGAAGGATACATTGAGATTTCTCTGGTTTTCCAGGAAGGATACATTGAGATTTCTCTGGTTTTCCGGGAAGTATACATTGAGATTTCTCTGGTTTTCCGGGAAGTATACATTGAGATTTCTCTGGTTTTCCAGGAAGGATACATTGAGATTTCTCTGGTTTCCAGGAAGGATACATTGAGATTAGGGCTGTGCAATTAATTGCAATCGCAATCGAATCGCGATTTCCGACCATGCAATTTCTAAATCGCATAACGCTGCAATTTTCGGCTCCCTGTTAACTTGAAATCGGCATGGTGCTTTGGGCGCTCGCAGGGGGAACCACGTGACGAGCCACGTTCTCGCGGCTCGTCACATGGTTCCCCCAGTCGAGCGCCCAAGCTCCATGCCGCCAGAAGTTAACAGGGAGCCGAACCCGTGGCGCACAGAGGTGAGCTGGGGCAGTATATCCATGAGCTGGGGCAGTATATCCATGTGCTGGGGCAGTATATCCATGTGCTGGGGCAGTATATCCATGTGCTGGGGCAGTATATCCATGTGCTGGGGCAGTATATCCATGTGCTGGGGCAGTATATCCATGTGCTGGGGCAGTATATCCATGTGCTGGGGCAGTATATCCATGAGCTGGGGCAGTATATCCATGTGCTGGGGCAGTATATCCATGTGCTGGGGCAGTATATCCATGAGCTGGGGCAGTATATCCATGAGCTGGGGCAGTATATCCATGAGCTGGGGCGGTATATCCATGAGCTGGGGCAGTATATCCATGTGCTGGGGCAGTATATCCATGAGCTGGGGCAGTATATCCATGAGCTGGGGCATATATCCATGAGCTGGGGCAGTATATCCATGAGCTGGGGCAGTATATCCATGAGCTGGGGCAGTATCCATGTGCTGAATACTGAATACATTTAGAATGTATGTAGCAGGTTTGAAAAAGCAAAAACAATTGGCTAAATCGCAAATAAAATCGCAATCGCAATATTCATTCAAGAAATCGCAATATGATTATTTTGTCAATATTGCACAGCCCTAATTGAGATTTCTCTGGTTTCCAGGGAGGATACATTGAGATTTCTCTGGTTTTCCAGGAAGGATACATTGAGATTTCTCTGGTTTTCCAGGAAGGATACATTGAGATTTCTCTGGTTTTCCAGGAAGTATACATTGAGATTTCTCTGGTTTCCAGGAAGGATACATTGAGATTTCTCTGGTTTTCCAGGAAGGATACATTGAGATTTCTCTGGTTTTCCAGGAAGGATACATTGAGATTTCTCTGGTTTTCCAGGAAGGATACATTGAGATTTCTCTGGTTTTCCAGGAAGGATACATTGAGATTTCTCTGGTTTTCCAGGAAGTATACATTGAGATTTCTCTGGTTTTCCAGGAAGGATACATTGAGATTTCTCTGGTTTTCCAGGAAGGATACATTGAGATTTCTCTGGTTTTCAGTGTTTTTTTCACTCTGTCCCCGTGCAGATTATCCGTACTGTCTGGTGAGTAAGGATCTGAGGAGCACCGTCCGCTCTCTCCTGGCCAAAGCTTCCGGCGTCCTGGAGATATTTCTGGATCATTGCATGTGTCAGATGCTGTCAGAGCTGGAGAAACCCAAAGGTATCGCTGCCGCCGGTGTACTGGGCATATCCGGGGGGGCGGCGTGTGGAGAGAGGCAGCGGGCAGGAGGGGGGCGGCGTGTGGAGAGAGGCAGCGGGCAGGAGGAGCGCGGGCTGGGGGGGCCAGCGGGCAGGAGGAGCGCGGGCTGGGGGGGCCAGCGGGCAGGAGGAGCGCGGGCTGGGGGGGCCAGCGGGCAGGAGGAGCGCGGGCTGGGGGGGCCAGCGGGCAGGAGGAGCGCGGGCTGGGGGGGCCAGCGGGCAGGAGGAGCGCGAGTTGGGTGGGGAGCATAAGAAGTCTCACCCCTTGTCTCTTTTTAGGTGATTCCTTGCACGGTTACAGGATCTGCATTCAGGCTTTGCTGCTGGACAAACCCAAAACAGTGACCTCCAACCTGAAGAAGGTGCGTCTTGTTGTAACGGGCTGATCGCGCTGCCTGATGCATTATTTCTCCTAATCTCTCCCCCCATCGCTGCCTGATACGTTGTTTCTCCTGCTTTTACCTCGCTCCCCCTTGCGTTGTTTCTCCTGCTTTTACCTCGCTCCCCCTTGCGTTGTTTCTCCTGCTTTTACCTCGCTCCCCCCTTGCGTTGTTTCTCCTGCTTTTACCTCGCTCCCCCTTGCGTTGTTTCTCCTGCTTTTACCTCGCTCCCCCTTGCGTTGTTTCTCCTGCTTTTACCTCGCTCCCCCTTGCTGTGTTTCTCCTGCTTTTACCTCGCTCCCCCTTGCTGTGTTTCTCCTGCTTTTACCTCGCTCCCCCTTGCGTTGTTTCTCCTGCTTTTACCTCGCTCCCCCTTGCGTTGTTTCTCCTGCTTTTACCTCGCTCCCCCCTTGCTGTGTTTCTCCTGCTTTTACCTCGCTCCCCCTTGCTGTGTTTCTCCTGCTTTTACCTCGCTCCCCCCTTGCGTTGTTTCTCCTGCTTTTACCTCGCTCCCCCTTGCTGTGTTTCTCCTGCTTTTACCTCGCTTCCCCTTGCTGTGTTTCTCCTGCTTTTACCTCGCTCCCCCTTGCGTTGTTTCTCCTGCTTTTACCTCGCTTCCCCTTGCGTTGTTTCTCCTGCTTTTACCTCGCTCCCCCCTTGCTGTGTTTCTCCTGCTTTTACCTCGCTCCCCCTTGCGTTGTTTCTCCTGCTTTTACCTCGCTCCCCCTTGCTGTGTTTCTCTCTGCTTTTACCTCGCTCCCCTTGCTGTGTTTCTCCTGCTTTTACCTCGCTCCCCCCTTGCTGTGTTCTCCTGCTTTTACCTCGCTCCCCCCTTGCGTTGTTTCTCCTGCTTTTACCTCGCTCCCCCTTGCTGTGTTTCTCCTGCTTTTACCTCGCTTCCCCTTGCAATTGTTTCTCCTGCTTTTACCTCGCTCCCCCTTGCTGTGTTTCTCTCTGCTTTTACCTCGCTCCCCTTGCTGTGTTTCTCCTGCTTTTACCTCGCTCCCCCTTGCGTTGTTTCTCCTGCTTTTACCTCGCTCCCCCTTGCATTGTTTCTCCTGCTTTTACCTCGCTCCCCCTTGCTGTGTTTCTCCTGCTTTTACCTCGCTCCCCCTTGCTGTGTTTCTCCTGCTTTTACCTCGCTCCCCCCTTGCTGTGTGTTTCTCCTGCTTTTACCTCGCTCCCCTTGCTGTGTTTCTCCTGCTTTTACCTCGCTCCCCTTGCTGTGTTTCTCCTGCTTTTACCTCGCTCCACCCTTGCTGTGTTTCTCCTGCTTTTACCTCGCTTCCCCTTGCATTGTTTCTCCTGCTTTTACCTCGCTCCCCCTTGCTGTGTTTCTCCTGCTTTTACCTCGCTCCCCCCTTGCTGTGTTTCTCCTGCTTTTACCTCGCTCCCCCTTGCTGTGTTGTTTCTCCTGCTTTTACCTCGCTCCCCCTTGCTGTGTTTCTCCTGCTTTTACCTCGCTCCCCCTTGCTGTGTTGTTTCTCCTGCTTTTACCTCGCTCCCCCCTTGCTGTGTTGTTTCTCCTGCTTTTACCTCGCTCCCCCCTTGCGTCGTTTCTCCTGCATTTACCTCGCTCCCTCTTCACAGTACTGGGCTCTCATACGGGAACATGAGAAGAGGCCGGGGAAGTGTCTCGCCATCATGTGGATGGTTGGGCAGGCGGGATACACAGACCTCACGGAGGGATTAAAAGGTTAGTGTGGCATCGCACGTCAAACAGCACCAAACTGCTGTCCCAGCGCCGGGCGGCTTTAATATCCGCTGCGTATATGGAACGCGCGGGGCCCGGGCGGCTTTAATATCCGCTGCGTATATGGAACGCGCGGGGCCCGGGCGGCTTTAATATCCGCTGCGTATATGGAACGCGCGGGGCCCGGGCGGCTTTAATATCCGCTGCGTATATGGAACGCGCGGGGCCCGGGCGGCTTTAATATCCGCTGCGTATATGGAACGCGCGGGGCCCGGGCGGCTTTAATATCCGCTGCGTATATGGAACGCGCGGGGCCCGGGCGGCTTTAATATCCGCTGCGTATATGGAACGCGCGGGGCCCCGGCGGCTTTAATATCCGCTGCGTATATGGAACGCGCGGGGCCCGGGCGGCTTTAATATCCGCTGCGTATATGGAACGCGCGGGGCCCGGGCGGCTTTAATATCCGCTGCGTATATGGAACGCGCGGGGCCCGGGGGGCCTTTTATAGGCGCTGCGTATATGGAACGCGCGGGGGGCCTTTTATAGGCGCTGCGTATATGGAACGCGCGGGGGGGGGCCTTTTATAGGCGCTGCGTATATGTAACGCGCGGGGGGCCTTTTATAGGCGCTGCGTATATGTAACGCGCGGGGGGCCTTTTATAGGCGCTGCGTATATGGAACGCGCGGGGGGGCCTTTTATAGGCGCTGCGTATATGTAACGCGCGGGGGGGCCTTTTATAGGCGCTGCGTATATGTAACGCGCGGGCGGCCTTTTATAGGCGCTGCGTATATATATTTGTCAGGTCCAGAAATATTGGGACATGGACACAATTGTAACATCTTTGGCTCTATACACCACCACAATGGAGTTGGAATGAAACAAACACAATGTGCTTTAACTGCAGACTGTCAGCTTTAATTTGAGGGTATGTACATCCAACTCAGGTGAACGGTGTAGGACTTACAGCAGTTTGCAGATGTGCCTCCCACTTGTTAAGGGACCAAAGGTAATGGGACAATTGGCTTCTCAGCTGTTCCATGGCCAGGTGTGTGATATTCCCTCATTACCCCAATTACAATGTGCAGATAAAAGGCCCAGAGTTCATTTCAAGTGTGCTATTTGCATTTGGAATCTGTTGCTGTCAACTCTCAAGATGAGATCCAAAGAGCTGTCACTATCAGTGAAGCAAGCCATCATTAGGCTGAAGAAACAAAACAAACCCATCAGAGAGATAGCAAGAACATTAGGCGTGGCCAAAACAACTGTTTGGAACATTCTCAAAAAGAAGGAACGCACCGGTGAGCTCAGCAACACCAAAAGACCCGGGAGACCACGGAAAACAACTGTGGTGGATGACCGAAGAATTCTTTCCCTGGTGAAGAAAACACCCTTCACAACAGTTGGCCAGATCAAGAACACTCTCCAGGAGGTAGGTGTATGTGTGTCAAAGTCAACATTCAAGAGAAGACTTCAGAGTAAATACAGAGGGTTCACCACAAGATGTAAACCATTGGTGAGCCTCAAAAACAGGAAGGCCAGATTAGAGTTTGCCAAACAACACCTAACAAAGCCTTCACAGTTCTGGAACAAGATCCTATGGACAGATGAGACCAAGATCAACTTGTACCAGAGTGATGGGAAGAGAAGAGTATGGAGAAGGAAAGGAACTGCTCATGATCCTAAGCATACCACCTCATCAGTGAAGCATGGTGGTGGTAGTGTCATGGCGTGGGCATGTATGGCTGCCAATGGAACTGGTTCTCTTGTATTTATTGATGATGTGACGCTGACAAAAGCCGCAGGATGAATTCTGAAGTGTTTGGGGCAATGTTATCTGCTCACATTCAGCCAAATGCTGCAGAACTCATTGGACGGCTCTTCACAGTGCAGATGGACAATGACCCAAAGCATACTGCAAAAGCAACCAAAGAGTTTTTGAAGGGACAGAAGTGGAATGTTATGCAATGGCCAAGTCAATCACCTGACCTGAATCCCATTGAGCAGCATTTCACTTGCTGAAGACAAAACTGAAGGGAAAATGCCCCAAGAACAAGCAGGAACTGAAGACAGTTGCAGTAGAGGCCTGGCAGAGCATCACCAGGGATGAAGCTAGGGATGAGCCGAACGACCCCCGAGTTCAGTTCGGGCCTGAACCCGAATTTTTCCAAATGTTCGCGTCCGAACTCAATACAAGTCAATGGGGCTGAAAATTCGGTTTTTAGAGTTCCCTCCAAGAGGGCATATATGCTAGATATTTGCCATAAAAGGTGTATGGGGGTCCGGGTAGTGCCCTGGGGGACAGGAAACAAGGACAAAAAGTAAAAAAAAAAACGTTTTTAAAGGGACAGTGAGTTTTCCATGAAATAAGGGTTAAAAATAAAAACGAAAAATTCCTTCAAATATCGTGCCTAGGAGGTCCCCATAACCTGCCCGTGAAGTGGCGGATTTCTAGGATGTATAGAAACACTTAAAAACAAAAAAATGACATTTCAAATGACGGTAAATGCTTTTCCTTTAATCTAACTGCTTGGGGCGGCAGTCTGTATGAAAAGAGGAGACATTTTCGTACACGCAGAAAAAGTTTACTGATTTTTTTTTGGTGGTGAAAAGCAGGAGAATGGAAACTTCTAGACCAAAAAGCCAATTTGGAAAGTGAAATAAATGGGAGAATTTTTCTGGTTTGGCTGATTAAGTGCGCCTAAACGCACGTTAAAAATTCGCTAGTCGGACTCTAGCCTAAATGGGAGAATTTTTCTGGTTTGGCTATTTTGACCTAGAATTTTCCATTCTCCAGTCATTCTCCTGAGTTTCACCTGTCAGGGTTATTCAGAGAGTGGTGAAGAGAAAAAAAAAATTCTCCCATTTAGGCTAGAGTCCGACTAGCGAATTTTTAACGTGCGTTTAGGCGCACTTAATCACGGCCGCACTAGCAGCAAATGACGGGCAATATATGAAGTACGGTCGCACGAAAGTCCGGCTGCGCAACGCAAGTGGAAAATGAACGCATTTTTTCGAGAACGCAGAACGCTAGTACGGACATACAGAGTGCGCTGCGTCCACTAGCGGCGTGTGTGCGTGATTTGGAGACGTTAGACCCTGCTCATGTCCGGCCAACATAACGTCCAGACACCCAAAGTTTCCTGGTTTGGATCCGTAAAAAATCACGCACAAAAATGCGCATCGTATGACCGTTTAAGCGCTTTCCGTCAAACACTTCAATGCGTTCGGACGCACTTCTTGACAGTCGCTGTGCGTTAGTCTGACCGTAGCCTTATCTCACTTTCCAAATCGGCTATTTGGTCCAGATTGTTCTCTTTTCCTGCCATTCTCCTGGTTTTCACCTTTCTCTGAACAACCCTTAGAGAGGTGAAAGCCAGGAGAACTGGCAGGAGAAGAGAACAATCTAGACCAAATAGCCGATTTGGAAAGTAAGTTAAATGGGAGAATTTTTCTGGTTTGGCTATTTTGACCTAGAATTTTCACTTCTCCAGTTATTCTCCTGCTTTTCACCGCTCTCTGAATAACCCTGTGAATGTTTAATCCCGAGGTGAAAAATAACATTGCTTTAGATGTTAAAATCAGGCAATGAGGAAATTCTGTATTTTTTTCACACAGCAGTTAAATGCAGCATTTTAGGAAGTTTTAGGAGGGAAATTAACATTCACTCAGAACAGAAGCAGACACCCCACACCTTCATTCTACATAAAATGTATCAAATTGATTAGACCAGACTAAAACATCTGTTGTTGTGTTTGGAAAAAAAAGGTAATTTAAAGGTGAAAATCGTTGCACCTAGACATTAGTTTTTAATTCAATATCTAATAAACCGTTGCTTATAATATTCTGCAGTAAAGAGTCTCTTTATTTTTAGTATTTTTTTTAAGCATTTTTTATACTTTTTTCAAAATTTCTTTTTTTACCCAAACCGAACACGGCAAAATGTTCGGAGTTCGCGATCTACCCAAACAGGCTAAGTTCGGGCCGAAGTCCGAACCACCCGAACCGCTCATCCCTAGATGAAACCCAGCGTCTGGTGATGTCTATGCGTTCCAGACTTCAGGCTGTGATTGACGGCAAAGGATTTGCAACCAAGTATTAAGAAGGGAAAGTGTGATTTATGATTATTATTCTGTCGCATTACTTTTGGTCCCTTAACAAGTGGGGGCACATCTGCAAACTGCTGTAAGTCCTACACCGTTCACCTGAGTTGGATGTACATACCCTCAAATTAAAGCTGACAGTCTGCAGTTAAAGCACATTGTGTTTGTTTCATTCCAACTCCATTGTGGTGGTGTATAGAGCCTAAGATGATAGAATTGTATATGTGTGTATATATATATATATATAACACGAGAGGAGAGCACACCTGTCACGGAATGACCCAAGAGGCTCGGCGCAGCGAGCCCAGGACGCAAACCCAAGACATTTTTAAAAGGACCTATGTCATGGAGCTGAGGCAACGCTCCATGCTTCAAACCTCAAAAGACTTTATGGTCGGTTTTATCGTGTGATTTTGAATATTTTACCTCGTTTGGTTTTAGTTTAATTTAGTTTAGTGAAATGACATAGCTTTGGTTTTAAAACATACTTATATTCCTGTAGGTAAATGTGTGTTTCTGTAGCTAGTAAATAAATTTTGCTGCTGTGTAATTTATGCGTCAGGGATTTTCCCCATTATCTAGCTACATGTTTAATTTAAGGGATCTCTGATAGTGTGTGTTTAATCTGATGTGCTGGAACAATGGATGTACAAACGTTGTGTGCGCTGAAGGCTAAGAGAATGTGAAGAATGTTGATTGTAAATAACTGACCTAACTCATTAGTATGGGTATGCTACTCATTAGTATGGGTATGCAAATTGTGACTGTTGTACTTCAGCATAAATAGTGGCGTGTGATTAAAAGGGTTCAGTTCATCTGAGTGTTTGAAACATACAGCTCTGCCTGGTGTTGTCATTTGACGTCGGCTACATATCACCACCACCCAGGAACGGGTCACTCTAACTCCGCAGCAGAACATCGATTCGCCGCGCCGTTGCGCCACCTTGAATCGGTATCTTGGGATACCGCAACCACCCCGAATCGGGACCTCGGCTGAGCGCCGTGCCTGCATCTGCAAGGAGACTCTACCGAACCGCGGTTCGCCACGCAGACCGTCTCCAGCCCTTCAATGGTCAGTAGATCCGCTGCTCGAGACGCCGAGTGCCGTGCCACTCGGTAGTCGGGCGGATTTCCGCCGTGGGTGCCCCATCTATTCTCCAGATCTCCACCGCCACGTAGTCTTCTACCCAAGCCGCTCGAGACGCCGGGTGCCGTGCCACTCGGTAGTCGGGCTTGGCAACACCAAAGAAGGGGGTCAGATAGAGCAGGACCGCAGGCGGATACTCCATTCCGCCACAACACCTAACAATACAAAAGAAACCACAACAGCAGCTAAATACGTTTAAACAGAGTTTCAGATTTAACCCTTTCAGTGCTTAAGAAACATTTCCTAAACCCCTTCAAACATTGCAGTTCTTAACCCTTGCATACATTTGATACTGAGCTCTGTTGAACAATGGTGGAAGTTTAGTTTGCAATAGATGGCCATGGATTGCGTAACCTGCCAACAGCGACAATGTATTCCACCCCTGGCAGGTCCTATCATGCCAACCTAATGACTGCTCTTATGGGATAAACTTACTGTGGACTCAGTCCTTTCTGAAGCTCCGGCAGATCAAGGTTTAAATAGAACCTGCGGGTGGAGCACCTGTGACAGGGAGGGGTGCTTGCCCAAAAGGGTTGTCAACCCTGTAATATACAAAATATACGAGAGGGGCAGCACTCAACCTTAACTACGCTTTCAGTGCGGGTGCATCTCAAGACAAAACAAAACGTTTTATATTATGTTGTCTTGAGATGCACCCGCACTGAAAGCGTAGTTAAGGTTGAGTGCTGCCCCTCTCGTATATTTTTTATATACATACACACTCTATCGCGCGGGGCCCGGGCGGCCTTTATATGTAACGTGTGGGGGGCAGGGCGGTTTTCAGTTTGTCCTGGATTCAAGAACATTGAAATGTTACAGAAATACAAAGTAATAAAATGCAAGAAATTAACACAAAAACAAATATGTAGCAAATATAGTCACTGCGTTACATGTTTACAGGTGCATTCTGTACAATGGCAAGAAAAAGTATGTGAACCCTTTGGGATTACGTGGAGTTTTGCATGAATTGGTCATAAAATGTGCTCTGATCTTCATCTAAGTCACAACAATTTGAAAAACACAGTCTGCTTAAAATAATACAACACAAACATATGTTTTCATGTTTTTATTGAACAGAACATGTAAACATTCACAGAGCAGGGTGGAAAAAGTATGTGAACCCCTAGCCTAATGACTTCTCCAAGAGCTAATTGGAGCCAGGAGTGAGCCAACCTTGAGTCCAATCAGTGTGATATTATTGGATGTGTTGCTGAAAGCTGTCCTGCCCTTTAAAAACACTCAGCAGTTTTGGGTTTACTGGTTTCAAGAAGCACTGCCTGATGTGAACCATGTCTCGCAGAAAAGAGCTCTCAGAAGACCTACGATCAAGAATTGTTGACTTGCATGAAGCTGGAAAGGGTTACAAAAGTATCTCCAAAAGCCTTGATGTTCATGTGTCCACGGTAAGACAGACTGTCTACAAATGGAGAAAGTTCAGCACTGTTGCTACTCTCCCTAGGCGTGGTCGTCCTGTAAAGATGACTGCAAGAGCACAGCGCAGAATGCTTAATGAGGTAAAGAAGAATCCTAGAGTGTCAGCTAAAGACTTACAGAAATCTCTGGCACATGCTAACATTTTTGTTGACACATCTACAATAAGGAAAACATTAAACAAGAATGGAGTACATGGGAGGACACCACGGAGGAAGCCATTGCTGTCCAAAAAGAATATTGCAGCACGTTTGAAGTTTGCAAAAGAGCACCTGGATGTTCCACAGCACTACTGGCAAAATATTCTGTGGACAGATGAAACCAAAATTGAGTTGTTTGGAAAAAACACACAACACTATGGCTAGGGTCAGACAAAAGCATTTTTCCCCGCGAACGTGAAAAAGTGCGTCTGAACGCATTGACGTATTGTTTCACGGAATGCGCAAAAACGGTCAGATGACGCGCATTTTCGGGCGTGATTTTGTACGGATCGTCAATAAAACTCTTTTTGCATCTGGACGTTATGTAGGCTGGACATTAGCAGTGTCTGACATCTCCTAATCACGCACACACGCCGCTATGCCGCAGCTGCGCACTCAGTAAGTCAGTACTAGCGGTTCAGCGTTCTCAAAAAAATGCGTTCAAATTCCACTTGCGTTGCACGGCCGGACGTTTGTGCGGCCGTACATCGTATATTGGCCGTCATTGCCCGTCATCTGCTGCTAGTGCGGCCGTAATTATGTGCGCCAGAACGCACGTTAAAAGTGCGCTGGTCTGACCCCAGCCTATGTGTGGAGAAAAAAAGGCACAGCACACCAACATCAAAACCTCATCCCCACTGTAAAACATGGCGGAGGGAGCATCATGGTTTGGGGCTGCTTTGCTGCCTCAGGGCCTGGACGGATTGTTGTCATTGATGGAAAATTGAATTCCAGAGGTTATCAAGACATTTTGCAGGAAAACGTAAGACCATCTGTCCGCCAACTGAAGCTCCGCAGAGGATGGGTGATGCAACAGGACAATGACCCGAAGCATACAAGTAATTCAACAAAAGAATGGCTTCAACAAAACAAAATACGCCTTCTGGAGTGGCCCAGTCAGAGTCCTGACCTCAACCCAATTGAAATGCTGTGGCATGACCTTAAGAGAGCGATTCACACCAGACATCCCAAGAATATTGCTACACTGAAACAGTTTTGTGAAGAGGAGTGGTCCAAAATTACTCCAGATCGTTGTGCAGGTCTGATCTGCAACTACAGGAAACGTTTGGTTGAGGTTATTGCTGCCAAAGGAGGGTCAACCAGTTATTAAGTCCAAAGGTTCACATACTTTTTCCACCCTGCACTGTGAATGTTTACATGTTCTGTTCAATAAATACATGAAAACATATATTTGTGTTGTATTATTTTAAGCAGACTGTGTTTATCAAATTGTTGTGACTTAGATGAAGATCAGAGCACATTTTATGACCAATTCATGCAAAACTCCACGTAATCCCAAAGGGTTCACATACTTTTTCTTGCCACTGTATTTAGTCACTGTGTTACATGTTTACAGGTGCATTCTGTATTGAGGTATGTTAATAGGGAAGTCTTAAGGGACTTTAGACTGGGGGAAGATTTGATGGCGTCTGGGAGGTTATTCCATAATTGTGGTGCTCTGTAGGAAAATGAGGATCGAGCCATTTTCTTTTTGTATTGTGGTATTGCAAGTAAGGTGCTGGTCCTGGATCGGAGGTTATAGGATGAGGGAACTGCTGAGGGAAGCAGCATATTCAGGTAGGGTGGTAGCTTCCCAGAAAAACTCTTAAACACCAGGTTGGAAAGGTGAAGGGTGCGTCTAGATTCCAGCGATGGCCAGTTTAGCTCTTTTAACATGTCACAATGGTGGGTCATGTAGTTACATTGTAGCACAAAGCGGCAGAATGAGTTATACAATGTAGTAAGTTTATGAAGGTGTGCTTGCGGGGCGGCTGCATACACTACATCTCCGTATTCAATAGCTGGCATAAGCATTTGTTGTACAATCTGCTTTCTTACCGCGGGGCTCAGGCAGGATTTGTTTCTGTACAGGGCACCTAGTTTGGGGTAAAGTTTAGATGAGAGTTTTTCGATGTGGGGCCAAAGGATAGATTAGGGTCCAACCACATACCTAGATATTTGAGAGAAGTGACTGTGGTCAACATGTCATTTGATCTTGTCCTGACACCTAGATGGGGATTTTGCAATTTGTATCCGCTGTATATTTGTAACGTGGGGCCGGGCGGCTTTTATATCCGCTGTGTATAACCGCACGTTTCATTGGACAGGTACCGGTGCCATTCTCTGTGGGTCTCTAGTTTTGCCGTGCGTGTTTACGGCTCCTCTTTGCTCACAAGCTTGTGTTCGCGTGTCTGCTTCACGTGTGTCTGTCTTCCTTGCAGTGTGGCTCGGTGTTATGCTTCCAGCCCTGGGGAAAAACCCTCTGTCGTCCTATGCAATCTCCTACCTGGATCGCCTGCTGCTGTGAGTTACCTCCTGCTGTTACCCTTACATAAGGGGGGCGTGGCCTCTGCTGTGAGTTATAGTACCCTGTATAGTGACAGGCTGGGGGGACGGGACGCGTGGCCTCCTCTGTGACTGCAGGGCTACCAGGATTTTACTCCAGGGGAAGAAGCTTTTAATGATGGATTGATTTTCTGTTTGCTGTGTGGTGCACTACACCCCGTGTTGGAGCCTTTTTTTAACCCGAAGTGTGGAAGCGGCAGCAAAACTGTCCATGTTGAGGCATTAGTAACGCTGTAACATATCTCCGTACCACGACAGGGTCACATCTGTTAATGCCGCTTCCTTGCTGGACCCCCGTGCTCTCCCAGCAGACTCTCATGCCTTCCTCCGGTCCTTAGACGAAGCTTAAGGACCGGGACACGCAGAGAGCCTGCTAGCGTTCCCCTGAAATAAGATGAGACTGTATATCTGGAGTTTTTCATTGGAACCAATGCACTGTACACGTTTTATTGAATATATACAGTCCCAGGAGGGGCCAGGGTCCAATGGGAAATTATACCCAGCACCCCCCACCCCCCCGCTGCCTGCACACACACACCGCCTGCACCACCCCCCCACCCCGCCGCCTGCACCCACCCACCCCCCGCCTCAAGTCAACCAAACTTGTCCAGACATGAAACAATATGGAATTACAGCCTGAGCATCAGACTAACAGAGAAGAAGTTACATAATCAGACCTGCTACAGACAAGGTAGTGAACATTACTCAACGCTTCTGGAAATTACAGTCGTTGATGGTAAACAGGATTACAGTCTAAAACATCAGATAATGGGGCAGTGTTTGCTCGACAAGGCAGATCCACAAATCTGCTCAAACGCATACCAGATTATTACACATTCCTTAGCGCGAAAAGAATAACATAAGCCAGCCAGGAATCCTATCAGCAGATAGCAACAGTTACACATAGACCAGAATGATGGTAACATTATTCATACATAACACAGACTACACGAACACCCTACAAGCACAGGGCGACTACAACGCAACAGAGGGCAGGGAAAACATAGAGAACATGAGGCCTGCACCTCCCAAATACATTTCTAGGCCCATGTACCCAAGATCAACGTGATGCACGTCACAAACCCTTTGTTTGCCGCCGGGCTGTGCAGGGCTCTGTGTCGCAGCATGTTTGGCCGCAGAGACGTGTTTTTTTCACGCACTAATCTGTGCTGCAATTCCTTTCTCTGCTCGGTCATAACTTGTCCCGGATGGAGGTGACGGGTCCGAGGATTGTGAACACGCCGTGCTCTGCGCGCTCTGACCTAAACAAACCACCTCTCTCTCATTACAGCATGCACTCCAACCTCACCAAAGGTTTTGGGATGATCGGCCCGAAAGAATTCTTCCCTCTGCTTGATTTTGCCTTCATGCCACGAAACTCTCTCACACAGAGGTACGATTTTATATTCTCCTGCTCTCCTCCTCGCAGGTACGGCCCCTGTGTATATTCTCCTGCTCCTCCTCGCCGGTACGGCCCCCGTGTATATTCTCCTGCTCCTCCTCGCCGGTACGGCCCTCGTGTATATTCTCCTGTTCCTCCTTGCCGGTACGGCCCCTGTGTATACTCTCCTCTCCGGTACGGCCCCTGTGTATACTCTCCTCTCCGGTACGGCCCCTGTGTATACTCTCCTCTCCGGTACGGCCTCTGTGTATACTCTCCTCTCCGGTACGGCCCCTGTGTATACTCTCCTCCCTGGCCACGCATGGCTTGTTTATCGTTGGATACACGATGTTTGTATCACCTTTATTGCTATTTAATAATAATGATGGGAGTGTAAATAAATGTATCACTGAGTTACTCGCAGCCAATCCTGACACAGAGTGAAAGCTGAACCTCACGATAAAGAGGCACAGCACAGTGTATATTGCTATAAAGGGATATAAAGCTTGCACGCGCAGAGGCGGAGCGCGTCAGTTTGGAGCAGACAATCTCCCGGGTACGTATACCGTCACAACATATTGTGATCCGTCCCACTTAGCTCTGAGCCGTGTTTATGCTCCGTTTCCTTTCCCTATGGGTTATTTATTGCGTCGCTGATCGCCCCCTTTTATTTCTCTGCGGAAAGTTCTTTTGTTCCGTGTGATTCCTTCCTAGATCAGGAATATTTTTTTGTGGCGTGTAACGTGTGGATCAGTAATGACACAAAGCTTCCACACGTACCCGGGAGATTGTCTGCTCCAAACTGACGCGCTCCGTCTCTGCGCGTGCAAGCTTTATATCCCTTTATAGCAATATACACTGTGCTGTGCCTCTTTATCGTGAGGTTCAGCTTTCACTCTGTGTCAGGATTGGCTGCGAGTAACTCAGTGATACATTTATTTACACTCCGGATCAATATTACTAGGATCTTTTGTTTGCTGTGTGGAATAAGCGACGCGGTTTTGGGCCGGTTGGCGGCGCGGTTTTGGGCCGGTTGGCGGCGCGGTTTTGGGCCGGTTGGCGGCGCGGTTTTGGGCCGGTTGGCGGCGCGGTTTTGGGCCGGTTGGCGGCGCGGTTTTGGCGGGCTGGTGGCGCAGGTTTTGGGCGGGTTGGCGGCGCGGTTTTGGGCCGGTTGGCGGCGCGGTTTTTGGCGGGCTGGTGGCGCAGGTTTTGGGCAGGCTGGCGTTGCGGTTTTGGGCGGGCTGGCGGCGCGGTTTTTGGCGGGCTGGTGGCGCAGGTTTTGGCAAACTCATTGTTGATGTTGTGACGCTGGATTTTAAATTCAGCTTTTACTTTACTTTTAATTAACTCTTTCCTCCCCTCCCCCAGTCAGCAGTCAGAGCTGAGGGACTTGTACCCAAGGCTTAAAGTCTTGGCTTTCGGGGCGACCCCGGAGAGCACCCTGCACACGTTCTTCCCGTCGTTCCTGTCCAGAGCCACGCCGAACTGTCCCACGGACATGAAGAAAGAGGTGAGGTGTGAGCGGAGCAGCGGCACGTCGTGTAACCGACGCTTACATTGTTTCGATCAGAACCTAAACTACATGAATATCAAGGTTCCGGTCTATGTGTGGGGACGGAGTCACATGACCCGCTGACCAGTCACTGATCTCACATATCTTTGGGATATTTTATTTGGAATAATGGTTCTCCTCATTGTGATTGTGCTGATCTAAGTGCCAGTTTCGGGACATCCACTTGACCTGCTGCTGGTTCCATCAGACGCTGAAGTTCCCCTTTTTCTTCTGATTGCCTTGGTCTGTTTTCGGGTTCTCCAGAGATTGTCCCCTTTGCCTGGTCTGAGATGATACATCATGGGTGGGTTGGAGCTCGGCGGTGCTTTTTTCCCGGTGAGACCCCGGTGTGATGGCTTCCTTTTGTTTTTTAGCTGATGCTGAGCCTTGGTGAGTGCCTGAACCTGGACCCCCTGAGCTTCAGTGTGTGGCGGCAGCTCTACACCAAACACCTGCCCCAGTCCAAGTAAGTGTCCCGGAGCCGCGGCTCAGTGGAGAGCACCGAGTAACCGGAAGCGTGAGACTGGGATAAAGCTTTAATCATTTGCTCGGGGGGGGGTGACGTGACGCTGGCTGGGTGCTCGGGGGGGTGACGCTGGCTGGGTGCTCGGGGGGGTGACGCTGGCTGGGTGCTCGGGGGGGTGACGCTGGCTGGGTGCTCGGGGGGGTGACGCTGGCTGGGTGCTCGGGGGGGTGACGCTGGCTGGGTGCTCGGGGGGTGACGCTGGCAGGGTGCTCGGGGGGGGTGACGCTGGCAGGGTGCTCGGGGGGGTGACGCTGGCAGGGTGCTCGGGGGGGGTGACGCTGGCAGGGTGCTCGGGGGGGTGACGCTGGCAGGGTGCTCGGGGGGTGACGCTGGCAGGGTGCTCGGGGGGGGTGACGGCTGGGTGCTCGGGGGGGTGACGGCTGGGTGCTCGGGGGGGGTGACGGCTGGGTGCTCGGGGGGGTGACGCTGGCAGGGTGCTCGGGGGGGTGACGCTGGCTGGGTGCTCGGGGGGTGACGCTGGCAGGGTGCTCGGGGGGGGTGACGCTGGCTGGGTGCTCGGGGGGGGTGACGCTGGCTGGGTGCTCGGGGGGGTGGACGCTGGCTGGGTGCTCGGGGGGGGGGTGACGCTGGCTGGGTGCTCGGGGGGGGTGACGCTGGCTGGGTGCTCGGGGGGGGTGACGCTGGCAGGGTGCTCGGGGGGTGACGCTGGCAGGGTGCTCGGGGGGTGACGCTGGCAGGGTGCTCGGGGGGGGGTGACGCTGGCAGGGTGCTCGGGGGGGTGACGCTGGCAGGGTGCTCGGGGGGGTGACGCTGGCAGGGTGCTCGGGGGGTGACGGCTGGGTGCTCGGGGGGGTGACGGCTGGGTGCTCGGGGGGGGTGACGGCTGGGTGCTCGGGGGGTGACGCTGGCAGGGTGCTCGGGGGGGTGACGCTGGCTGGGTGCTCGGGGGGTGACGCTGGCAGGGTGCTCGGGGGGGTGACGCTGGCTGGGTGCTCGGGGGGGGTGACGCTGGCTGGGTGCTCGGGGGGGTGACGCTGGCTGGGTGCTCGGGGGGGGTGACGCTGGCAGGGTGCTCGGGGGGTGACGCTGGCTGGGTGCTCGGGGTTTGTATCTCATTACTGTAACGCTTACCTTACAGTCTACTTCTAGAACACCTGGTGGAGACATGCAGCACCTCCTCCAAAACGGTGAGTACCCGAGGGGTTAACGCCCTCCCTCCTCCCATCCGGGATGTACCTGTGGGAATTCACATGGTCCGGGCGAGTCGCCCTCTGCCAAACACTTTAAATGGGAGGAAAATCTTGCTGTTAAACGCGCGGCCGCCATGTTACATGTTTAAAGGATTGTGATTGGACGCGTCTGACGTAAAAACGAAGGCAAACTATACGCACGCGACGCCGGAGGAACGACTCAACCATTCCTTCCGAAAAACAGAAAGGGGGTTATTCACTAACATCTGAATTTGCTGCAGAATCACAGAAAACTGAAAATTTCACTGAATCTGTCACAAAGCCGTCAAATACAGGAGAAAAGAGGCGATTCAGCAGCAGCAGCAGCGACATTCTCCCATTGACAACGAATGATTCGTCTATTCAGACCATGGAGCGCACAAACCATTCACCAAAAATGCCCCGAATTCATTCAACAGGTTTAAACGGGAGAATCCCAGAGGATTGAGTGTAAAAAAAATGCCGAATATATTATTTACAAAAAACCTTATCTAGTATTTTTTAAAGCCGTGTTTCTCGACCGTTTCATGGAGAAAACCCCCTGCATCGGGAGCAAAGGTTGTGTGTGTAACATCAGTATATGTGTTGGTTTGTGTATATGCGTGTAATGTCAGAGTGTGTGGAAATGGGGGCTGAGTAGAATAGATGCCCCCACCCAAACAAGTGCAGACACACCAGGTATACCAATGCAGCACACCAAACCAGAATAACGCAAGCGCCCCACAAAAACCAGTAACAAGGTAAGTATGAGAAATAACCAAATCAAGCCTCAGCACAGGAGGGAGCGGCGGGAAATACTCACCTCCGAGTCCTTATTAAAATCCAAACCATAAGGAATAGGAAAATGTGGTAATTTTAAAACGTGCCTCGGAGGCGAGTATTTGCTGATCAACACAACCACGTTTCAGACCAACGTGACGCCTGACGGAAATAAAAGGTGTGGAAGGTCGATACCCTCGACCGGTCCGCTGCCTTCAGGAGAACATACAGACGACAACCCGCAGAAAAGGCCCTGGACGCAGCCGCACCCCTCATCGAATGGGCACCAAAACAGAACTGGTCCACACACCGGCGACAATAACCACTTCGTACATGGAGCCAAAGAAACCGTGCGATGACGCCTAAAAGAAATGAAGGGGAAACTTGGGCAGAACGAAGCCCCAGCGTACGCGACTCCTAGGCCTGGAGGCATCTAACAGGACTCAACAGAGGTGATCAAGCTTTAGTGCATCCAGACACATCAAATCGAACGCCCTCAGTGAGAAAGGAGCGAACCCCAAAATCCAATGCCTTGACATCACTAACCCGTTCGCATGAAACCAGGCAAAGCAACACAAACCGTTTCACAGACAACTGACATATCTGTATCAGACCACGAAGCCAAAAGGGGGAAACACCAGGGCTGCGTCCCAAGTCGAGGAACAATGAGGCACCGGAGGATGAGACAAACGCACGCCTTACAACAAACGGCAATTCAACGGGTGTCGACTCACCACTGAACCACCAAATGACCGGCAAAATGTGTGAAAAGCCACACCGGAGTCAAACAAGGAGGCTGGGAAATCCAGGTCTGAATCTAAAGGGGAAAGACTGGAATCTTGACCCCCGTCCAACACACCAGCGATGCCATCCAACCCGGGCAGAGCGACGGGCACATCTTTTTTCCGGGGGGGGGGGGGTGTCTGGTTTCAGGAGATCTCAAGACCAAGGAAGAAGTCGTAGTGTCCATCATCAGTCCCTGCACTGCCTGAAACCACAGCTGCGTCCTCCAAAAGGGTGTGTTGAGGACCACCTCTGATCCACAGGCCTGAATCGGGCGCACAACCAGACCACAGACACGCCACACACACATTTCAGTGCTTTGCAAATAGACCCCAAAATAATCACAAACCTAGTGCAGCGTTTCTAGCGCATGGCTGGCGCACCGGGGACGAGTCGCTCCTCTGCCACCCCCTCGGAGGAGCAGCTACATGTGTCCATCAGATCCCTAAAACGTTTCCTCCAGCCTCAGGTCACCGTGTTAAAATGTTATATCTGAAAACACGAGCAAAATTCCATAACCGTTGGGGCAAACAGCGGGGGGGGGGTGTTGGAGGCGGGGGCCGCGCACAGTGCTGAGGGTTGCAGGGAGCATCTTGAACATGGCAGTGCAGGTTGCCTCGTAGCAGGTGGCACGCGGCACAGTCCAGGTTCCTGGCTGTGGTTTTACGCGCCTCCTGTTGTTCTGGTCCCACAGATGCGGAAGTCCCTGCGAGAAACCATCGAGTCCTTCAAGGTCACAAACACAGAGTTTTCTGCCAAAGGACAGAACGTGAAGAGCATCGAAACATGTGAAGCCACTTGCCAGGTGAGATTGTCTCAGACAGGACGTGGGGTGGGGGTCCCGGCTCCCGGTGGGACATGTCCGTGTGAGGTGACCACAAGCTTTTGGGAGGTTAGAGTACCAACTCTGCCTCCAGGCACCGGCATGGACACAGGACCGGTCACATGGCCACAAAGCACCCGACACCGATCATCCACACATATTGTGCGGCAGCGGGCTGTGAGCTACATACTAACACGCTTTTCATGTGTTTTGCGTGTGGCGTGTGCTTAGCGTGTTTTCTCCTCTCACATTCCAGGCATTGTCACAGAAGATGAAGGGCGGCAGGATACCTTGGTTTAGACTCTTCCTTGTGGCTCTAGTGTTTATATCTGGCTTTGTGATCCATGACATCAGGACGCACGGGAGCTTTGAAGGTAAACCTGGCACCTCCCCGGCCATACTCTGTCTGGTGGCGTGGTCTGGTCTGTCTGGTGGCGTGGTCTGGTCTGTCTGGTGGCGTGGCCTGGTCTGTCTGGTGGCGTGGTCTGTCTGGTGGCGTGGTCTGGTCTGTCTGGTGGCGTGGTCTGGTCTGTCTGGTGGCGTGGTCTGGTCTGTCTGGTGGCATGGTCTGTCTGGTGGCGTGGTCTGGGCTGTCTGGTGGCGTGGTCTGGGCTGTCTGGTGGCGTGGTCTGGGCTGTCTGGTGGCGTGGTCTGGGCTGTCTGGTGGCGTGGTCTGGTCTGTCTGGTGGCATGGTCTGGTCTGTCTGGTGGCGTGATCTGGTCTGTCTGGTGGCGTGATCTGGTCTGTCTGGTGGCGTGGCGTGGTCTGTCTGGTGGCGTGGTCTGTCTGGTGGCCTGGCCTGTCTGGTGGCCTGGCCTGGCCTGTCTGGTGGCGTGGTCTGGCCTGTCTGGCGTGGTCTGGCCTGTCTGGTGGCGTGGTCTGGCCTGTCTGGTGGCGTGGTCTGGCCTGTCTGGTGGCGTGGTCTGGCCTGTCTGGTGGCGTTGTCTGGCCTGTCTGGTGGCGTGGTCTGGCCTGTCTGGTGGCGTGGTCTGGCCTGGTCTGGTCTGTCTGGTGGCGTGGTCTGTCTGGCGTGGTCTGGTCTGTCTGGTGGCGTGGTCTGGTCTGTCTGGTGGCGTGGTCTGGTCTGGTGGCGTGGTCTGGTTTGTCTGGTGGCGTGGTCTGGTCTGTCTGGTGGCGTGGTCTGGTTTGTCTGGTGGCGTGGTCTGGCCTGTCTGGTGGCGCGGTCTGGCCTGTCTGGTGGCGCGGTCTGGCCTGTCTGGTGGCGCGGTCTGGCCTGTCTGGTGGCGCGGTCTGGCCTGTCTGGTGGCGCGGTCTGGCCTGTCTGGTGGCGCGGTCTGGCCTGTCTGGTGGCGCGGTCTGGCCTGTCTGGTGGCGCGGTCTGGCCTGTCTGGTGGCGCGGTCTGGCCTGTCTGGTGGCGCGGTCTGGCCTGTCTGGTGGCGGGTCTGGCCTGTCTGGTGGCGCGGTCTGGCCTGTCTGGTGGCGCGGTCTGGCCTGTCTGGTGGCGCGGTCTGGCCTGTCTGGTGGCGCGGTCTGGCCTGTCTGGTGGCGCGGTCTGGCCTGTCTGGTGGCACGGTCTGGCCTGTCTGGTGGCACGGTCTGGCCTGTCTGGTGGCGTGGTCTGGCCTGTCTGGTGGCGTGGTCTGGCCTGTCTGGTGGCGTGGTCTGGTCTGTCTGGTGGCCTGGTCTGGTCTGTCTGGTGGCCTGGTCTGGTCTGTCTGGTGGCCTGGTCTGATCTGGTCTGGCCTGGCTGGTGGCCTGGTCTGGTCTGGCCTGTCTGGTGGCGTGGTCTGGTCGGTCGGTCTGGTCTGGTCTGGTGGCGTGACCTGTGTGGCTGGTGGCTTTGTCTGTGTTATGTCGTCTGGTTCTGACCTGAATGTGGACGCTGTATATCCCCCCCCCCCCCCCGGTGCTTCCTTTGCTGTGATACTGATTCTTTCCACTCAATGCACGGGGAGGTGGTCGGACACGGGGAGGTGGTCGGACACGGGGAGGTGGTCGGACACGGGGAGGTGGTCGGACACGGGGAGGTGGTCGGACACGGGGAGGTGGTCGGACACGGGGAGGTGGTCGGACACGGGGAGGTGGTCGGACACGGGGAGGTGGTCGGACACGGGGAGGTGGTCGGACACGGGGAGGTGGTCGGACACGGGGAGGTGGTCGGACACGGGGAGGTGGTCGGGTACGGGGAGGTGGTCGGGTACGAGGAGGTGGTCGGACACGGGGAGGTGGTCGGGTACGGGGAGGTGGTCGGGTACGGGGAGGTGGTCGGACACGGGGAGGTGGTCGGACACGGGGAGGTGGTCGGGTACGCGCATGCTGGTGTGAATACCCCGCACTCTGCATCTTATGCCCTTTCCTCTCGTTTTGACGCACAGTCCATACGGCTCTGACCCTCCTCGGCTCATCTTGTATCCCGTGTCCTCCCATGATCCTCCTCTCCTCTCGTTACAGAGTCTTCCTCCGCGAAGCTGCTGCACCAGTCCCAGCTCCTGCCCGCTTTCCAGCTCTCGCGGGGCAAGGTGGCGCACGTATGCCAGCAGGGTCACAGGTGAGCAGGGAGGGCCTGGCACGGAGGCCGCATCACCTTACTCGAGGCTGACATGTTTGTTCTGTGTCTCTGCAGCTGGTTGGAGGCGAACGTCCCCCAGTATTATTCCCGCGCGGCCGAGACGTTGGGGCCACATCTCGAGCTGCTGTGGACAAAATCCAAGGAAGTGGCCGTGTTCACGTACGGGAAGTGCTCGTCCTTCATAAGCGTCGTCATTGACAACACGCCGTGGTTCATAGAATGGGTAAGACGCCAGAGCAGGTCCCGATACAAAGGGTGTGCGGCCGACGGGTCACAAACCTCCTCTTACAAGGAGCCGGGAGTAGTCAGGATATGACGAGAGCCCCCTCCCCAGCTTTCTCCCCCCCCCCCCCCCGGTTTAGTGACTTTGCTGGGTGAAGCAGAGGAGTTTCCTCCACCCCGCCCATCGTCACCAGCAGCCAGGATTTGGAATTTCCCAGCTGCCAGTCACCAGATCGTTCACTAGTGATGTCACAGAGCGGCCGACGTCACCCTTATTCCAATCGCTGTAGCGCGTGTTCTCAGACAGGCAGTGATGGATCAGATGTGTGCATGCGCGTGCAGCTCCGATCCGTCGCTCTGCGCGTGCAGCTCCGATCCGTCGCTCTGCGCGTGCAGCTCCGATCCGTCGCTCTGCGCGTGCAGCTCCGATCCGTCGCTCTGCGCGTGCAGCTCCGATCCGTCGCTCTGCGCGTGCAGCTCCGATCCGTCGCTCTGCGCAGGTGCTACGGAACTTGCGTATGTAAAGTGTGTGAGTCCTGTAGCGCTGCACAATGTGTAGTTTTTACATTACACAAGTTGTATAGAAGCACAAACTGCGCAGAAAAGATTCAGGGACGTCCGGGTTCAGGAGAGTAAAATCACCTATTATTCTTTATTTATAAAGCGGGAGCATATTCCGCAGCGCTGTACAATAAGCACAGTATAGACAGGGTTACAATACATTGAACAACATTTGACAAACAGTACAGGAGGAGATGAGGCCCTATTCCCGTAGGAACTCACAATCTGGGAGGGTTGGGGTTGGAAACAGGAGGAGAGGACTGTAAGGTGAGAGTGATTGATGGTTGCGTCAGTGAGTTGGGTGGTAGGCTTCCCTAAATAGGAATGTTTTAAGGGAGCGTTTGAAGGAAGAGAAGTTAGGGGAAAGTCTGACAGTACGAGGGAGAGCGTTCCAGAGAGTGGGGGCTGCGCGTGAGAAATCCTGCATTCTATCATGGGAAGAGGTGATGCGGGGAGAAGCTAGGCGCAGGTCACTGTTTGACCTTAGGGAGCGGGCTGGGGTGTATTTGGTGATTAGTGAGGACAGGTAGTGGGGAGCTGAGTTAGTGAGGGTTTTGTAGGTAAGGATAAGGATTTTGAACTTAATTCTGCAGTGGATGGGGAGCCAGTGAAGGGACTCGCAGAGGGGAACGACAGAGCGGCGGGTGAGGTGAATTAGCCTGGCGGAGGCGTTCAGGATGGATTGTAGGGGGGAGAGGCGGGACAGAGGGAGGCCAGATAAGAGATTATTGCAATAGTCGAGTCGGGAGATTACCAGGGCGTGTATGAGTTGTTTTGTGGTGACAGTGGTAAGAAATGGCCGAATTCGGGAAATATTACGCAGTTGGTATCGGCAGGAGGAGGAAAGAGACTTGATGTGGGGGATGAAGGAAAGAGCAGAGTCAAGTGTAACTCCAAGACAGCGAACTTGGTTTGATGGGGAGATGGTGATACCCTCCACCGTGATAGAGAAGTCAGGAGGTTGGGGAGGCATTGGAGGGAGGAATAAGTAGGAGCTCAGTCTTTGACATGTTGATCTTTAGGTGGTGCGAGGCCATCCAGGAGGAGATGCCAGATAAACAGTCACTGACTTTTGAAAGGACAGGGGGAGAGAGATCAGGGGTAGAGAGGTAGATCTGAGTGTCATCAGCGTAGAGGTGGTAATTAAAGCCAAAGCTGTTGATGATTTTGCCCAGGGAGGAGGTGTAGATGGAAAAGAGCAGAGGACCAAGGACAGAGCCTTGAGGTACACCAACAGATAGAGGCAATGAGGAGGAGGCGTTACCAGCAAAGGACACACAGAAGGACCTGTTGGATAAATAGGAGTCAACCCAAGCGAGTGCAGTGTCACCGAGACCCAGAGAGTTGAGGGTCTGTAGAAGGAGGGGGTGGTCAACAGTCACCTAGAATTAAAGAAGCTATGAAACATCGTTGGTTTGAGGCTGTCAGTCGGATCTGCCCGATTTATTTAAAGGGGGGGGGGTGTGTGTGGGGGGATTTTTCAGTAGAATAAGTAAATGTTAAAGAATGCTGGTTACAGGGTTTCCAACTATTAAATCCCTTTTGCTCTGCGGGCGCGTAATACTCCTTACTCTCCTACAGCAATGCTAGAAACTCATTGGTGCAAATAATTCTGGTTAAATCTGAGCGTCTGGATGAGTGTGTGTAGGCGGAGCCTCAGAGGTCAGGAGGTGGATCCTGCAGGGGTTACAGAATATCCGGAACGACTATCACCAAACCCAGTATGTACGTTTATGGTGAGAGGAGGCTCCCCATCCCACCCCGACCATGCTGTGTTCAGAGCGGAGGTCTTGCCTCTACCCTGCGCTCTGACGCGTTTTGCAGAGAGGGTCATCACGCCGCCTTATAATGCTTCTAAATGACTAGTGTCTGGATGGTTGCATGTGGTGCGCTCTTGTTGCACACATGTTGGGCGCCCCAGCCGGGCATCCTGATAATTACTGACGGAGATACCCGAGCCGGACGAATGTTGAGGTGAAGCATCATGGGATAAAAAGGAAGGGCTTTAAAATGAAATCGGTTACGGATGGGGGTTAATATTGATACGTTTCTTTATCCCATCAGGTGCAGTCCCGGATCCCGGACTCTGTATACCAGCTGCTGGAATACCTGCGCGAGCTCTTACTCTATATCCATCGCAGTGTCCTGATCCCGGCCGTGCAGTATGTGGAGGCTGCGGCACAGGGAGCGTGGCAGCGCTACGTCGACTCCTGCAAGTACGTACGGCTTTATGACCCGGGCGAGAGGGCGAAACACATCCATCTCACGCTTTAAATCTATTCGAAAATAGAGTTTGAATTGTGTGAATGTTGGAGGACGGACACTCGCCTTGTGCTCAGTGACACAGCAGCAGAGTGAGCCCAACTCTGCCCCAGGTTCATGCCGTCCCTCCTCCCCCTTTCTGTCCCTCCTCCCCCTTTCTGTCCCTCCTCCCCCTTTCTGTCCCTCCTCCCCCTTTCTGTCTCTCCTCCCCTTTCTGTCCCTCCTCCCCTTTCTGTCCCTCCTCCCCTTTCTGTCCTCCTCCCCTTTCTGTCCCTCCTCCCCTTTCTGTCCCTCCTCCCCTTTCTGTCCCTCCTCCCCCTTTCTGTCCCTCCTCCCCCTTTCTGTCCCTCCTCCCCCTTTCTGTCCCTCCTCCCCTTTCTGTCCCTCCTCCCCCTTTCTGTCCCTCCTCCCCTTTCTGTCCCTCCTCCCCCTTTCTGTCCCTCCTCCCCTTTCTGTCCCTCCTCCCACTTTCTGTCCCTCCTCCCACTTTCTGTCCCTCCTCCCACTTTCCGTCTCCCCTTTCCGTCCCCCCTTTCCGTCCGTCCTCCCCCCTTTCCGTCCGTCCCTCCCCCCTTTCCGTCCGTCCCTCCCCCCTTTCCGTCCGTCCCTCCCCCCTTTCCGTCCGTCCCTCCCCCTTTCCGTCCGTCCCTCCCCCTTTCCGTCCGTCCCTCCCCTTTCCGTCCGTCCTCCCTTTCCGTCCGTCCCTCCCCCCTTTCCGTCCGTCCCTCCCCCTTTCCGTCCGTCCTCCCCCCTTCCGTCCGTCCCTCCCCCTTTCCGTCCGTCCCTCCCCCTTTCCGTACGTCCCTCCCCCTTTCCGTACGTCCCTCCCCCTTTCCGTCCGTCCCTCCCCCTTTCCGTCCGTCCCTCCCCCTTTCCGTCCGTCCTCCCCCCTTTCCGTCCGTCCCTCCCCCTTCCGTCCGTCCCTCCCCCTTTCCGTCCGTCCCTCCCCCTTTCCGTCCGTCCCTCCCCCTTTCCGTCCGTCCCTCCCCCCTTTCCGTCCGTCCCTCCCCCTTTCCGTCCGTCCCTCCCCCCTTTCCGTCCGTCCCTCCCCCTTTCCGTCCGTCCTCCCCCCTTTCCGTCCGTCTCCCCCCTTTCCGTCCGTCCCTCCCCCTTCCGTCCGTCCCTCCCCCCTTTCCGTCCGTCCCTCCCCCTTTCCGTCCGTCCTCCCCCCTTTCCGTCCGTCCCTCCCCCTTTCCGTCCGTCCCCCCCCTTTCCGTCTGTCCCTTTCCGTCCGTCCCTTCCCCTTTCCGTCCGTCCCTCCCCCTTTCCGTCCGTCCCTCCCCCTTTCCGTCCGTCCTCCCCCCTTTCCGTCCGTCCCTCCCCCCTTTCCGTCCGTCCCTCCCCCCTTTCCGTCCGTCCCTCCCCCTTTCCGTCCGTCCCTCCCCCTTTCCGTCCGTCCCTCCCCCCTTTCCGTCCGTCCCTCCCCCTTTCCGTCCGTCCTCCCCCCTTTCGTCCGTCCTCCCCCCTTTCCGTCTGTCCCTCCCCCCTTTCCGTCCGTCCCTCCCCCCTTTCCGTCCGTCCCCCCCCCTTCCTTTTCCGTCAGTCCCTCTCCCCTTTCTGTCCGTCCCTCCCTCCCCCCTTTCGTCCGTCCGTCCCTCCCCCTTTCCGTCCGTCCCTCCCCCTTTCCGTCCGTCCCTCCCCCTTTCCGTCCGTCCGTCCCCCCCCCTTCCGTCCGTCCGTCCCTCCCCCTTTCCGTCCGTTCCGTCCCCTCCCCCTTTCCGTCCGTCCGTCCCTCCCCCTTTCCGTCCGTCCTCCCCCTTTCCGTCCGTCCCTCCCCCTTTCCGTCCCTCCAAACTAAGAGTTTATTCAGTTTTCACAAATTTACAAGTACAGAAAAGTAATGGTATAAAATACAGAAAGTGAATAATAAACCGAGACGGCTCTTTATACGTCAAGCTGTATAAAATAATGTCCTGTGGCGCAGAGAGGGAACGAGCTTCGACATCTTTCACTCGTGTGTTTTTATATATACATTAACCCACACGCAAACATAGATATAAATGTGTGTGTGTGATATGTTTGCATGTGTGTGTGTTATATCGTGTATATACACTTCCTGGTAAAATACTTCATAACATTTATGTAAAACACTCTGAGTTAAACCGCGTGTAAAACTGCGATGTCGCTAATCTGTACATTTCTCCTCTAGCGGCGCGGCGTCGTGGGACTGTCTGGCCGACCACCTGAGCAACTTCACCCACTCATCCTGGACATATCTACAACACGCGACCGTGGCTGTGAAAAACTGGACCCTGGCCATGATTTCTGGGCCCTAGAGACTTGTTGGTGTCATTAGATCTGGGTCCCCCCCCCCCCTCACGTTGTGGGTAAAAGGCGACGGCCATAGGTCAGGCTAGCTATTTATTGATTCTGAGCCCCGTGGGACCAAAGGGAGGGAGTGCGTCTTATTCTCACCGTTTTGATCTGTATATTCTGGCTCCTGTTCTGGAAAGTTTGCCACTGTCTAGATTCCACTTGCCTGGGAATAACCTGTGTATACGGATTGTCTGTAAGGGGGCTCTGAGAGTATTATCACATTTTCAGTGTGCCGCCGGCCCCTGTGGACACCGCCTCCTAATTCACCAAACTTCAGCAATTTGCCATAATCGGGCCCGTCCTGTGTCTTTGCGTTGGCCATTGTATTGTTTGATGGCATCTTGTCCTGGCCGTGTTCTATGTCGGCCGTCAACTGAATTCTGTTCTGTTTTTAACCAAATAAAGACCCCCTCCCCCCCAAACAGAGCACTCTGTGCCATAACCGAGCGTCCCTTTGGTGTATTGTGAGATATGGACGGTCTGCTGGTTTAATGGCAACAGCACGTTGGGTCGTTTCACCTGGTCTCTTTACAGGAGGGGTTATTCACTAAACGCAGCTGCTTTACTGTATTTGCAAACACTGGTAAAAAAATTTACGCCAACAATGGTGGGCAAAAGCACCGGATTATTCAACAGAAACCGCGATCATTGTCTATTCTCAGTCGCTGTTATACTACAAAAGGTTTACGATTAAATGGATGTAGTTCTCTCCGACATTCAATCCCTTTACAGCATCACCTTATACCTATCCCTAGCATTCAATCCCTTTACCGTATCGCCTTATACCCATCCTAGCATTCAATCCCTTTACAGCATCACCTTATACCCATCCCTAGCATTCAATCCCTTTACAGCATCACCTTATACCTATCCCTAGCATTCAATCCCTTTACAGCATCACCTTATACCTATCCCTAGCATTCAATCCCTTTACCGCATCACCTTATACCCATCCCTAGCATTCAATCCCTTTACCGCATCACCTTATACCCATCCCTAGCATTCAATCCCTTTACCGTATCGCCTTATACCCATCCCTAGCATTCAATCCCTTTACCGCATCACCCTATACCTATCCCTAGCATTCAATCCCTTTACAGCATCACCTTATACCTATCCCTAGCATTCAATCCCTTTACCGCATCACCTTATACCCATCCCTAGCATTCAATCCCTTTACCGCATCACCTTATACCCATCCCTAGCATTCAATCCCTTTACCGCATCACCTTATACCTATCCCTAGCATTCAATCCCTTTACCGTATCGCCTTATACCCATCCTTAGCATTCAATCCCTTTACCGCATCATTCACCTTATACTATATCCTAGCATTTACATACCTATACAATCACCTTATATATTTATATGCCTTTACCGTATATAATCAAACCTTAGCATTCAATCCCTTTACAGCATCACCTTATACCCATCCCCGCCATTCAATCCCTTTACCGCATCGCCTTATACCCATCCCCCGCATTTATTTGCATTCAGTCATACAATATGATTTAAGTGGATAAAGAAAATGACAAGTCATGGAGAGAAGTGACGCCGCACTGGGCGACAGAGGTTTCCTCCTTTCTAAAATTAATTAATAATGGCTGCAAAATTTCCCCCCCCCCCCCCTCCTTACAAAATCCCACCTTTTGCCCCTTGACTGAATCCTTCTAGCCTTTGTTTAGGCTTTTGGTGGATTGTGTAACTCGAGCAGCCTCGCAGCGTGTGGGGAATTGGCTCAGCTGGTAGAGCGCTGGCTTAGCATGTGAGAGGTAGCGGGATCGATGGCCGCATTCTCCAGGACGCTTTTGTTGCCAGTGAGTAATAAATCATTGGGGACTAGTTTTCACTAAGCGTCTGGAAATCTTTCCACAGGTCGGTGTCAGACGGGAAAACCGTTACACACTATGATATAGTCACCCTTTACCCAGAGTGCAATTCTTCCAGAGGTAACTTTGCCTTCTTCAAGTGGGAAATGTGGAAAGTGACAAATCATAGAAGTGAGGCGGCACCAGACCATCGAGGTTCCCTCTTCTCCCCTTTAAAAATTAAGCCATAATAGTTGTGGAATCCCCCCCCCACCTCTTGTTAGAATCCCGCTACCCTTTATACAGGCTGGGGAATTAGCTCAAATGGTAGAGCGCTGGCTTAGCATGTGAGAGCGAGCGGGATCGATGCCCGCATTCTCCAGAAATTTTTTTTATTTTTTTGGTTGCCATTGAATAATAAAGCGTTGGACCATTTTTTCATTGAGCATCTGAAAGTGAGAGCTTTCCTACAGGATGGACACACAGCTTTGTGTTTCGGTGAATTCCTTATTGTATGGTTACTGTAGTTTGCTGAAAATACTCGCTGAAGCAATTATGTGCTAAATTGGAGAGGGGGTATAAGTTTGCAAGTATTTATAAAGCGCCAACGAGGTCTGTAGTGCTGTACAATTGGAAAGACAGAATAACAAATATACATACAAGTCAAACGCACAGAATAGTAGGAGGGAGGACCCTGCGCAAGAGCTTACAATCTAAGCGGAGAGGGGTGACACACTAGGTGACCATAAATAGAGTATATGGAGCATGTGGGCTGGGTGGGAAGATGGCACAGGAAATGTACAGTGGGGGATCATGGAGTGAGCTGATAGGCGTCTCTAAATTAATGTGTTTCCAGAGACTTCTTGAAGGACTGGAGACATGGGGAGAGTCTGATGTTGCGGGGGAGGGAGTTCCATAGAAAGGGGGCAGCTCGGAGGAGGTTTTGAAGGTGGGAGTTGGGGGTGCGGGTACGAGGAGCTGATAACATCAGGTCATTGGCCGAGCGAAGTGGTCGGCACGGGATGTACCTGTTAATAAGGGAGGAGCTGTAGGCAGCGGCGCAGTTATGGAGAACTTTAGAATCCAATTCATTATATTATACAAAGGAAACCGGAACCAGTGTAGAGATTGACAGAGGGAGAGGTGCGGGAGGAGAGGTGCGGGAGGAGAGGTGCGAGAGGAGAGGTGTGAGAGGTGCGAGAGGAGAGGTGTGAGAGGTGCGAGAGGAGAGGTGCGAGAGGAGAGGTGTGAGAGGTGCGAGAGGAGAGGTGTGGGAGGTGCGAGAGGAGAGGTGTGGGAGGTGCGAGAGGAGAGGTGTGGGAGGTGCGAGAGGAGAGGTGGGGGAGGTGCGAGAGGAGAGGTGGGGGAGGAGAGATGGGGGGTGAGGTGTATGAGTCTGGCACAGGTGTTCATTATAGACTGCAGAGGGAGAATCTGGGATTTTTTTTAACCCTTTCGCTGCGGGTGACATGTGGGACACGTCCTCATTAACGCCTGCTATATGTGGAGGACGTGCCCCACGTCATTCGCTTTGCAGGAGCCCCGGCGGAGATGCTCACCTCTGTCCGGGGTCCCGTAGCAGACGCTGAAGTTAAGCCCCTCCCGACGTAAATGCTGGAGATCGCCTGGAAGGGAGGGGGGGATCTGTTCGGATCCCGCTCCCGATCGGGAAGGTGCAGCGCCACAAGCCAGGCACTGCTTAAAAGGGGGGAGTCTCCCCTTTTAAGCGGTGCCTGGCTTTAACCCCTTAGGTTGTGGCGCCGATGTGCAGCCTAGCTCCAGTGGGGGCCGCCATCTCGCTGCTAAAAATCACGTAATTGCCCCCAAAAAATTTATCAAGTCCCCATTTCTAATTTTTGTACAAGCGCAGCCCATAGAAAATATAACCGTAAACGCTCATGTGATAAAATGTGAAAAATAAATTCTTTACACACTGCAGATGATTAAAAATTCAAATTTTTTGTCCTACTATACAGGCAGGACATGACGTATACATATAAAAATTTTAAGGCAGGACACGGAGGCTCATATTTGCAGTCTCTTTCTTACTTTAATCAAACAGTAGCAAGAAAAGTAGACAGAAAAGTATAGAAAACTAGACAACAAAAACTAGTACCAACATGGTACATCCTGCAGCACCCCTCCCATAGCGCAGTATGGAATGTTCAGAGTCTATATAGGTATCCACCCAATGTCCATTAAGCCTCTTTCTTGCTGCTCAGCTCAGTGGACAGTTAAGTACAATTCATTTCACCCCAGACTCTCTGCGCTAAAGAGTCTGGGGCGCTATTTATATATTATTATTTATATCTTAAATTCTGTGCGAGTGTCTGGCCGCCGGGTTTTGGGTCATGTGACCGCGTGGTTACAGTCCCGATATTTACCTCCCGCGGCCTGCGCTCTGTTAGCTGTAATTCTCTCCTCACGCTTAGACCCCGCCCTCCTCACGCAACAGACTTTGCGCGGCAGTTTGTCGCGGCGGCCATTTTAAAAAGTAAAACTTTTCCATTTAAAAAGATGTCGTTCAGCAAGCATACTCGCTCCGATCGCCGGGACTCTGATTCCGGCGGCAGCCCGCTCCACCAAGGTGCCCTCGTAGAACAGCATGGGGGTACTTCTCCAACCGCAGTTAAATGACCCAGAGAGACGTATGGCGGCCATGGAAGCCTCCGTTTCACGAATCCAATCCGCTGTATCCTGCATGTCAGATTCTCTTACACGTGCCTGGTCAGAACGTAATGTATCTGCTCCAATCCCTCCCACACCTTTTACCCTGCAATTTTTCATGCCTCCAATCTCCGTTAACCCCTGCCCGACTGTGTTCTCAAGCGCCCGTACCCCATTACGTTCTAGGAGTTCCCATACTCCACATTTTAATCTGAGCTCTCATGCTCTCCATAGACCCTCAGGTTTCCATAACCTGTCTGAGTCCGCGCCTGACCATCAGCGCGCTAGAGGGGCTGGCATCCCCGTTCAACTGCCTGACCCAAATAACCCTCCTGTGATTAAAAGAGCCTCTGACCGTGAGGCGTGCACAACGGTCTGCCTCCCTAAAAAATCAAAACATAGTGCCTCTCTGCTACCCACTTACCCTGACTCGGAGGAAGAATATGAGGGGGATAAGGGTCATGCAGATGAGGAACCATTTGAGATTCATGCCCCTGAATATGACGATCAGTTGGAAGGAGACATTCCCACTACCTTCCCGGGCGCACCACCTAGAGAGGTGATTTATGACCCACAGGGTAACCCGTTATTTCACCCTAAAAGTATTTCACACCCACGTTCAACCGACTGGTACCCTCTACCTCATGTTGCAAAATGGATAGACGCCAATTTCAGGGCCCCTTTGGACCGTCCCTCTAGGGTGACTCTTAAGGCTGAATGTCCTCACCCAATTACGGTAGGCAAGACTTGCCTCACCCCAGTAGTAGACGAACATTTCGAAAAAATTCTGGGTACCATAGGGTGGAATGTAAAAAAGGGAATCGATCATGCCCTACGTATGATTCAGGACAAAGTCTTAGATATGTCGGGTCCCCTAGCCCGTTTATTTGAATTGATAGAAGAAACTAAACTTTATGGGGTTCCTCTTGACCTTGAAGAAGTAGGAGGTTGGCTTCAACGCACTATGTGCCTGTTCGGAAACGCCAACGCCGCTGTCGCGGCAGTCTGCCCTATATAACAACTAAGAGTGGCTCCATTGCGCCTTTGCTCCAGTGACATTCCCAAGTGGCATCCTAAGTGGACGTCTAGAGTTGATTTCCTGGAGTTGCGGGACTGGAGGAAGGAACTGCAAGGCCCACTTTTTACTCTGGGTAAACACACGTCTATATCATGCTTTCTCTCATGCTTCTGCTCTTTACTTCTACCTTTCTCCTTAAATGGAACTCCTGCCCCTCTACCACCGACCCCTACACTATCTGCATCTCTCCCTCCCTCCTCTCGTCCCACATGATGGCCTCGCATGAGCTCCTTTGTTTCCTCAGAACATGGTCTCCCTCTAACTCTCGCGCTGCCAATCACTCCCACTCCCACAAATCCCATTCCCACCGTCTCTTTCTCACCCTCCTGCTGTTACTCTATTCAGGTGACATATCCCCTAACCCTGGCCCCACAACACATCCAATACTTCCCTCTCATCCTATCTTCATCGCACATAAATCACCTCCCTGCAAGCCC
The DNA here is from genome assembly GCA_009667805.1 of Leptobrachium leishanense. Taxonomy (NCBI): domain Eukaryota; kingdom Metazoa; phylum Chordata; class Amphibia; order Anura; family Megophryidae; genus Leptobrachium; species Leptobrachium leishanense. Next base: position 59,010,436 of record CM019066.1, on the reverse strand, counting down.
AGCAACCTCATTCCCATAATCCCTCAGTGCCTGTCCTCTTTCTCCTGCGCCCTCTGGAACGCTCGCTCTGTGTGCAACAAACTCACAGCAATCCATGACCTCTTCCTTTCAAACTCCTTCAACCTCCTAGGTTTAACTGAAACCTGGCTAACTCCCTCTGACACGGCCTCCGTTGCTGCTCTCTCACATGGCGGTCTACACTTGAGCCATACCCCCAGACCGGGTGAGAGAAATGGTGGCGGGGTCGGAATCCTGCTCTCTCCCACCTGCACCTAACATCTCCCTCCCCCCCATCCCTCTCCTTCTCCTCCTTCGAGACACACTGCATCCGCCTGTTCTCTCCTCTGGCCCTCAGGGTGGCAGTCATCTACCGCCCACCGGGACCAACCTCCCAGTTCTTTGACCACTTTGCTACCTGGCTACCATTCCTAATTCTCGGGGACTTCAACATTCCCCTGCTGCCTCCAAACTTCTTTCACTCACGTCCTCCCTTGGACTCACACAATCCTCCCTACCCACCGCGATGGTCACGCTATTGACCTTGTCTTTTCCAACCTCTGCTCCATTTCTGAGTTCAACTGTCGCCCTTTCCCCATCTCTGACCACCACCTTCTCTCTTTCAAACTATCTGGACTTCTAAACACCCTGCTCCCCCACCCACACACACACTCGCAGAAATCTACATGCTGTGGACCCCCATCAATTCTCCAATCTACTTCACCACCTCCCTCACACCTCATCCTTCACCTGCCCTGATGCTGCCACTAATGACTACAACACTACGCTTAGCTCTGCTCTAGACACTCTTGCTCCTCTTCGACTCTGTAAGGCCCCACGCCGCCAGCTTCAGCCCTGGCACACCCTCCAGACTCGCTACCTGCAAAGATGCTCCCGCACTGCAGAGCGTGCCTGGAGGAAATCCCGCTCTGAAGCTGATTTTGTTCACTTCAAGTTTATTCTCCGGTCATACACCTCTGCCCTCCACTTGGCCAAACAATACTTCTTCTCATCTCTTATATCTACGCTGTCCTCCAACCCTAAACGGCTCTGGTCCACCTTCAACACCCTCCTCTACCCACCTGCACCTCCCCCACAGCTGCCTTCAGCGCTCAAGACCTGGCAGACTACTTCCTCAGTAAAACTCTATCAGAAGCAACATCCCAACACAAGATGGTTATCTGCCACCTCCACTCCCACAGGTCCCCTCTGCCACTTCCTCCCAGCCACTGAGGAGGAAGTCAATTCCTTATTGTCCTCCTCACATCTCCCCAAGTTCCCGCTCGACCCCATTCCCTCACATCTAATTCCTCCCCTCTCCTCCTCCCTCACCCCTGCTCTCACACACATCTTCAACCTATCTCTCTCCACTGGCTCCTTTCCATCCGCCTTCAAACACGCGCTAGTTACCCCTTTACTAAAGAAACCATCCCTCGATCCCAACTCTCCATCCAACTACCGCCCTGTATCCTTGCTTCCCTTTACCTCTAAGTTCTTAGAAACACTAGTCTTCAACCACCTCTCCCTCTTCCTGTCCTCCAATTCCCTACTTGACCCCCTGCAATCTGGCTTCCGTCCCCTACACTCAACTGAAACTGCCCTCACCAAAGTCACCAACGACCTCCTAACTGCTAAAAAACACGGCCACTATTCTATTCTCATCCTGCTTGACCTCTCGGCTGCTTTTGACACTGTTGACCACCCCCCTCCTTCTACAGACCCTCAACTCTCTGGGTCTCGGTGACACTGCACTTGCTTGGGTTGACTCCTATTTATCCAACAGGTCCTTCTGTGTGTCCTTTGCTGGTAACTCCTCCTCCTCATTGCCTCTATCTGTTGGTGTACCTCAAGGCTCTGTCCTTGGTCCTCTGCTCTTTTCCATCTACACTTCCTCCCTGGGCAAAATCATCAACAGCTTTGGCTTTAATTACCACCTCTACGCTGATGACACTCAGATCTACCTCTCTACCCCTGATCTCTCTCCCCCTGGCCTTTCAAAAGTCAGTGACTGTTTATCTGGCATCTCCTCCTGGATGGCCTCCCACCACCTAAAGATCAACATGTCAAAGACTGAACTCCTACTTATTCCTCCCTCCAATGCCTCCCCACCTCCTGACTTCTCTATCACGGTGGAGGGTATCACCATATCCCCATCAAACCAAGTTCGCTGTCTTGGAGTTACACTTGACTCTGCTCTTTCCTTCATCCCCCACATCAAGTCTCCTCCTCCTGCCGATACCAACTGCGTAATATTTCCAGAATTTGGCCATTTCTTACCGCTGTCACCACAAAACAACTCATACACGCCCTGGTAATCTCCCGACTCGACTATTGCAATTATCTCTTATCTGGCCTCCCTCTGTCCCGCCTCTCCCCCTTACGATCCATCCTGAACGCCTCCGCCAGGCTAATTCACCTCACCCGCCGCTCTGTCTCTGCCGCTCTGTCTCTGCCGCTCCCCTCTGCGAGTCCCTTCACTGGCTCCCCATCCACTGCAGAATTAAGTTCAAAATCCTTATCCTTACCTACAAAAGCCTCACTAACTCAGCTCCCCACTACCTGTCCTCACTAATCACCAAATACACCCCAGCCCGCTCCCTAAGGTCAAACAGTGACCTGCGCCTAGCTTCTCCCCGCATCACCTCTTCCCATGATAGACTGCAGGATTTCTCACGTGCAGTCCCCACTCTCTGGAACGCTCTCCCTCGTACTGTCAGACTTTCCCCTAACTTCTCTTCCTTCAAACGCTCCCTTAAAACGTTCCTATTTAGGGAAGCGACCACCCAACTCACTGACGCAACCATCAATCACTCTCACCTTACAGTCCTCTCCTCCTGTTTCCAACCCCAACCCTCCCAGATTGTGAGTTCCTACGGGAATAGGGCCCTCATCTCCTCCTGTACTGTTTGTCAAATGTTGTTCAATGTATTGTAACCCTGTCTATACTGTGCCTATTGTACAGCGCTGCGGAATATGCTGGCGCTTTATAAATAAAGAATAATAATAATGACGCCGTAAGGCAATTCTGTTAAAAGTAGATCCCCAATTCACTACACTGGCCCCTAATGACCTGGGTAGTGAGGCTCAGGGCCTCTTGTTTGGGGATAAATGTGTAAAGGAGATGGGAACATATGTAAATTCTTTTGCGAATATTGATAAAGCAGACATTGCCATTAAAAAGGTTTATAACACCTCGCGTGTTTTTGGAAGGGCCGGCAGAATCAGAGGGCGCCCTGCCGGCCGGGCAAACACTCCCAATACCATTTCCTGTTCTGGAAATATGCCCTCCCTGTCTACCACTAAACCAAGAGGCACTGGTTTCACAGGATCCTTCTTCCCCACGAGAGCCCGTCCCTGGCAAGGACGAGGATTCAGAGGCACTAGAGGCAGAGGTTATCTCCGCCCCCATCAGGTAATCTCACAAGTCATACCTCATGCACCTGTTCCGGTCGCGGGACGCTTGCGACTTTTTCAACACAATTGGACTTTACTAACGTCAGACTCATGGGTTCTAAACACGATTCAGGGATACGCTATAGAATTCACCGACATTCCAATCCAGTCGTCACCACCTCACCCGTTGACTCTGGCATCACATTTACACACACTGGTACACACCGAAGTTCTGAGCCTTCTGAAAAAAAGAGCGACAGAACCGTCACATGACCATATTTTTGTCAGCAACCTCTTTGTAGTTGCCAAAAAAGGGGGTGGATATCACCCCGTCATAAACTTAAAGGACTTGAATGGTTGGGTTACGTACCGCCATTTCAAGATGGAGGGGATTCACACAATGAAAGAATTGTTAATACCGGGGGATTGGCTGGTAAAACTGGATCTCAAGGATGCCTATTTGACCATTCCCATTCGAGAAGACTTTCAAGAATTTCTTGTCTTCCCCTGGAATGGAAAAATGTGGAAGTTCACGTGTCTTCCGTTCGGCCTGTCATCAGGACCATGGTGTTTCACCAAGGTGATGAAACCGGTAGTGGCTCACCTCAGATCGATAGGGATTCGTCTGGTTATATACCTCGACGACATTCTAATCATGTCTCAGTCACGCACGACTCTACAACAACATTTAATATGGACCATTCAATTACTCCAGGGACTAGGATTTCTAGTCAATGTAGAAAAATCAGTACTCATACCATCACATCGACTGGAGTTCCTCGGCTTCATTCTAGATGCAACATCTCAAACTCTGAGCCTCCCGAACTCCAAGGTCCTTTCTATCAAGAAAGAAGTTCGAACCCTGCTACGCCAGCGGTCTACAACATTGCGACAGATAGCACGCATCATAGGTCTCATGTCAGCAACACGACACGCAGTGTTTCCGGCTCCTCTACATTTCCGAGCCCTCCAGAGATTGAAGGCCCGTTTTCTCCAGTCGGGGTTTTCCTACAACACGATAGTGGAAAACACAACAGATGTGATCAACGATCTCCGATGGTGGATTTCGGATCTACACCTATGGAACGGGAGACCCCTTCACTTCCCGGCTCCTACCCTCGTGATCGAGTCAGATGCCAGTAGCCTAGGATGGGGTGCTCGGTGCGGAGATCGGGAAACGGGAGGTCGTTGGTCCTTAGACGAGACATCATACCATATCAACGCTCTGGAGTTGTTAGCGGCATCCTTCGCTCTCAAATGTTTCACGAAAGGGACGACCCATCAATCCATTCTTTTACGACTGGACAATTTTCCGGCTGTTCGGTATATCAACGGCCTGGGTGGTCCCCGTTCGATCCAATTGACGGTGATGGCACATTACCTGTGGGATTTCTGTTTCCAAAATCGTCTTCACGTGACAGCACAATTCATCCCAGGTCTCTCGAATGTAGTAGCAGACTGGAATTCGAGGCATTTCTACGACGCAGGCGACTGGTCTCTACACTCTTCAATTTTCTCAGCGCTCTCTCTGCTGTGGGGTCCATTCCATACGGACTTATTTGCATCCCGGCTGAATGCAAAGCTACCAAGATTCTTCAGCTGGCGCCTGGATCCAGACGCGACGGCAATGGACGCGTTTCTCCAGACGTGGTCGCAGGGACGTCCCTATGCTTTTCCACCATTCACCCTGATCCAAAGAGTGTTGAATGTCATCAGGACTCATCACGTCACCCTAGTACTGGTGACCCCATTCTGGCTTTCTCAAGCATGGTTTCCATCGTTGCTGGACCTGGTCATCGAGACACCTCGCCTGCTCCCAACCATACCATATATGCTCCAGGACCTGGAAGGACGACTTCATCCACTGATGTCTTCAGATCATCTGCAACTCATGGGGTGGTTGCTGTCTGGATCAGTAGAACTTCAGGAAGCATATCGAGCTCTACTGCCGCACTGCTTGAACAATCCAGGGCCCCAGGAACCAGAAGTGTGTACAATTCATACTGGTCAAAATGGTCTAGCTGGTGTATCGAACGGGCTCAAGATCCCTTTTCTACTTCTCTGAATTTTGTATTAGATTTTTTATCATCAGTGTTCGACTCTGGTATAGCTTATCGCTCTCTCAATGTGTTACGATCCGCCATGTCGGCAGGGCATGTAGGTTTTGAGGGTGTTTCACTGGGTCGTCACCCCCTAGTGTGTCGACTTCTAAGAGGTGCCCGTTTTGCTCGTCCCCCACAACCACGATATGTTACGACATGGGACGTTAATATCGTTTTGCGTTTTTTACTCGCCTGGCCCGATAATCATGGTTTATCCCTGCGTAAGTTATCAGCCAAATTGTTGATGCTCTTTTGTTTAGTATCCTGTAAACGTGTGGGAGATGTGAGGGCACTAGATTTTGGAGTTCGCTCCTTCCTTCCTGAGGGCGTCCGTTTTGACATTTCTAGACGCACCAAAACTTCCATTTCTCAGGCATTTTTTCCGAGTTTCCAGTTGCAACCCTGGTTATGCCCCGTTCGTTGCTTACGAGAGTATGAGGAACGTACTCTTCCTCTTCGACATGCCTCGAAAGTAACTCCCCTATTTATTTCGTTTAAACCTCCCTTCCTTCCAGTGAGCTCTCCCACCCTGGCGAGATGGGTTCGCTGGATTCTAGAATTGGCAGGAATTGATGTTTCTCAATATGGCGCACATTCTGTGAGAAGTGCAGTTGCTTCTAAAGCCGTCTCATCCGGTTATCGTTTAGAAGATTTGTTACGATCTGCCGATTGGTCGCGAGAATCCACCTTTAGAGAATTTTATTTTAAGCCTGTATCGCACTGGTCCTCCGGTGTTTTAGACGTTTGATTAATATATGTTTTCAGATAGCTTTGAACTTGCAAATATGAGCCTCCGTGTCCTGCCTTAAAATTACTAAATTTTCCTAACGGAAAGTTTGAATTTTATTAAGGACACGGAGGCGAATATTTCCCCCCCATTTTTTCCCTCCCTTTCATAATTTGTACGATTCTCAATTACTTCAATAAAATTCTGACTGTGTCGTTTTCTATGACCAAGTACATGTTTATGTTCATATGTATTTCACTGTGTGATGCAATAAAGTTATTCGATTTTTCGTGTACTTTTCAGCGCTAGTCCGGCGTGTTCTATGTATTGCACGCAGTTACGATTCACATGCTAACACACATTTCGTGTTTTGTGTTCTCTATCTCAGCCTCCGGTGCATTTCAATAATTACTGGATTTGCTGGATCCTCTGCTACTGGATGTTCCATCTTCATCCGTTCTGAGTTCCCGTTATATTTCTTCAGTTCTTGGCGTCTTCGCTGGTTTCAAGAAAGAGGCTTAATGGACATTGGGTGGATACCTATATAGACTCTGAACATTCCATACTGCGCTATGGGAGGGGTGCTGCAGGATGTACCATGTTGGTACTAGTTTTTTTTGTCTAGTTTTCTATACTTTTCTTGCTACTGTTTGATTAAAGTAAGAAAGAGACTGCAAATATTCGCCTCCGTGTCCTTAATAAAATTCAAACTTTCCGTTATGAATCTGCCGGAAAGAACGATGTTGTATAATAAAATGTGGCTTCAAATCGCGTTTAAACATGATCAGCGAAAGCGGTAAAAATTAGCTCCGCACACAGGAGTGAAATGCCTCAGCAGTGAAGGGGTTAAGGCCAGAGAGATGGAGGTTGCAGTAGTCAAGGCGGAAGATAGAGTCCTTCCTGATTAAGACGGGTGGATTTAGGTGCTGTTTTAGGACAATTCTACGGGCAGCGTTGTCTGCACCTAATGTATCTTTATTTGTTATGTCTTGTGTTTGTGCTTACCCCATTGTAAAGCGCTACGGAATCTGTTGGCGCTGTATATAAGTACCGAACTGTAGGTGGAAGTAGCAGGATTTGGTTAGTGACTGAATGTGAGGGAAGATCAGAGTCCATGGAGGACCCCCTACCCAACGAGCCTGAGAGGAAGAAGTAATGGTGGCTCGTTCACCTGAAGGGAAATGGCGCAAGAATCGAGGTCTTCGAGGGAGGGAAGACGAGAAGTTCAGTTTCCGAGAGGTTAAGCTTCAGGAAACGGGAAGTCATCCAGTCAGAGACAGCTGATAGGCCGGCAGTAACACGGTCCAACACCGGAGGAGAGAGATCGAGAGAGAAAAGGTAGATTTGGGTGTTGTCGCCATAGAGGTGATATTGGAATCCATAGGAAGAGATGAGGTTGTCCAGAGAGGTGGTATAAATCGAGAAGAGTAGGGGACCCAGAACAGAGGCTTGAGGTACCCCAACTGAAAGAGAAACTGGTGGTGAAGAGGCACCAGCGAAGGAGACCCTGAAGGAGTGAAGAGAGAGGTAGGAAGAGATCCTTGAGAGAGCGGAGTCACTGAGACTGAGATGACACAGGAGAGGGTGATCACCAGTGAATGCAGCGGATCGAGAAGAATAAGGAGGGAGAAGTGACCTTTGGTGTTAGCAGCATCTTAGGCTCGTGTCAGACGAACGCAGTGATCACGTCCGTTTTTGCGCACATATTAACGTCCGTGGTAGCATAGAATGATGAGCAATAGGGAACAACACACAAAGTGCGTCCGCACCGAACTACAGACGCGGCAAACGGCTGCAAGTTAGGCAAGAACGTCAATCCGCTAGGACGCACGCACAGAGTGCGCCACATCCGCATAGCTTTGTGTGTGAGTGATGGGAGGAAGTCAGACGGTCCGCATTTATGACATCCAGCACCTTGACGGACAAAATGGTTTTTGATATCATGTATCATTTTTCATATTAATATTATCTCCCATAGGTCCCTCTTTTTCTTTACATCAGTCAAAAATAACGGACCGTGTGGCCACTACCGAGTCTTCCGTTAGAACGTGCGTCCGTACAAAATGCGCTCGTCTGACACCAGTCTAAATCGTTACTCACCTTGGTCAGAGCCGTCTCAGTGGACGCTGGGAGTGAAAGCCGGTCCGGTCACTGGTGCAGGTCAAGTAGAGAGTTAGCAGCAAGAAAACGGGTGAGCTGGTTATAGACCAGGCCTTCTAGGACTTTGGAGGCAAATCGGAGCAGAGAGATGGGACGGCATTTCGAGAGGGAGGTGGGATCAAGAGAGGCTTCTTTACAACGAGGGTGATCAGAGCATGTTTGAAAGCAGAGGGGAAGAGGTTAAAAATGAGTCAATGCAGGGACAATGACTGGTAGAACAGACCGAATAAGGTGTGAGTGGGCAGGTGGTCGGGCGGCCAGGTGGTCGGGCATGAGAACTTCTGAGACTGGAGAAAAGGAAGACATAATAGAAGAGGGGGCTGGGAGTGAGGAAGTCAATGGGGTCGAATGGTTAGAGGAGGAGGCAGTGAAGACATTTCTAGTCTACGTTTGCTAACTACACTAATGAGATCACTAAACCTGACCGCAGTGAGGTCTGTGTAGGATTGAGTGGCAGTGGGGAGCAACAACAGATTGAAAGTATGAAACAGATGTCATGAGATAAGGGACGAGAAATACGATTGTTTAGCGATGGATAAAGCGAGACTGAAGGAACGAAGCATGCATTTGTAATGCAGGACGTCAGCCCAAGTGTGAGACTTCCTCCAGCCACGGTCAGCTGCCCTGGGACATCAGCGATGAGATCTGATAAAGGAAGTCTCCTATTCTCTAAATCAAAATGTGTCTACATAATAAAGTCATTTGAAAAATAATAAGAAGGTCTGTTACAAAATAATAAAGTCTTTAAAAAAAAAATATACAAATAGGTCTTTTTGTAAAAAGAACGTCGCTGATGAGCGCCAAGTGGCCTTGGCGAATGCCACCGAGCTTTTAAAAAACGAGCAGAAGTCTTGCGTTCTCGTAAAAGGTGTTTTAACCAATAAAAATGTATTAATATTTGTCTAAACAAAGTCATTTTAAAACATAATAAAAAGCTGTTACAAAATAAAAAACACCTTTTTAATAAATTGCGAAACAAAAATTTCATCAAAATGAATTCTAAAAAATAAAAAGGCTAAATGCTGAAATAAAAAAAATAAACGGTCTTTAAAAAAGAATTAAAACGGATATTACATGAAATCCTATGGGATTCGCCTGTTTAAACCTGTCAAACTCACTGAAAATCAGGGCATTTCACTGACATTTCGGGGCAGTTTGCTTTCCGTAAATAGATTAACCATTTCTTCTCTGTAAACAATTTCGCTGCCGCCGGAGATCAACGAATTGCGGTGAATTGCCCTGAAGTGGGAAAAGAAGAAAGTGAGAAATTATCGAACAAAAGACCTAAGGCCGCACTGAGTGACAGAGGATCCCTCTCCCTCCCTTCCAAAAAACGAAAAACCTTATCTGTAGTAGGGATGAGCTGTTCGGTTCGAGCAGTTCGGAGTTCGACTCGAACATCGGCAGTTCGAAAGTTCGCGAATTTCGAACTTTTTGGCGAGTTCGGTTCGAGTTCGATTTAAAAAATACTAAAAAAATCTAGAAATAAAGAGACTATTTACTGCAGAATATTATAGTAATATTATAGTATTAACATTAGTGCAGCATCATTGTTCACATTATAATTTAAATGTGAACAATATTGCTGCATTAATAAAAATAACACACAAAAAAATACATTTTTTTTTAACTTTATACCTGGTCATGTTGGGTATCAATCGAAAGGCCATGCTCAGGCCTTTCGATTGACACCCTCCATGACCCCCTAGCTGCCACGGTTCTGGAGATATCGGGGTTCAAATGAAGCCCCTATCTCCACCAGGGGATTCCGGGCAGCTAGGGGTTCCCCGGCTATCTGATGTCATCACGCTATGCGTGAGGACGTCAGGCAGTGAGGGGGGACCTGGGGGTGGAGCCGCCATCCAAGATGGCGACCCCACAGGAGCTAGGCCGCACTTCGTTGCCACAAGGCATCTCTATACACAGCCTCACAGCATCTCTATACACAACCCCATCAGCATCTCTATACACAGCATCTCTACAGTGGCAAGAAAAAGTATGTGAACCCTTTGGGATTACGTGGAGTTTTGCATGAATTGGTCATAAAATGTCTCTGATCTTCATCTAAGTCACAACAATTTGAAAAACACAGTCTGCTTAAAATAATACAACACAAACATTATATGTTTTCATGTTTTTATTGAACAGAACATGTAAACATTCACAGTGCAGGGTGGAAAAAGTATGTGAACTTTGGACTTAATAACTGGTTGACCCTCCTTTGGCAGCAATAACCTCAACCAAACGTTTCCTGTAGTTGCAGATCAGACCTGCACAACGATCTGGAGTAATTTTGGACCACTCCTCTTCACAAAACTGTTTCAGTGTAGCAATATTCTTGGGATGTCTGGTGTGAATCGCTCTCTTAAGGTCATGCCACAGCATTTCAATCGGGTTGAGGTCAGGACTCTGACTGGGCCACTCCAGAAGGTGTATTTTGTTTTGTTGAAGCCATTCTTTTGTTGAATTACTTGTATGCTTTGGGTCATTGTCCTGTTGCATCTCCCATCCTCTGCGGAGCTTCAGTTGGCGGACAGATACAGGGTTATCCAAAGAGATTCGAAAAGTCACCGCACGTTCAGTGACTTTTCGTTCTCTTCAATTCGGTTCCTTTTGCCGATCCCATTTCGGTGACCCTGCGGTGTATTCAGCAAACACCACAGGGTCCCCGAATTGCAGGGAAAAGCTGCCGCAAACCTGACGAAAACTAACCGAATGCAGGCTGAAAACAAGCAAAAACATCTGGATTAACCTTTGGAAGAGGAGCCGAACAGGAGCCGAAAAGGAGCCGAATCACACAGAGCCGAAGCAGCTGTGACGTAGAGGAGGCAGTGAATAAATTAGAAAAACCATTTGTATGAATCTGGGAAAAAGAAACGCTGTTTGCAAAGAAACTACTGAGCGAAAATGTCTGAAATTGTCACAGGAGGTCCAGGGAATGATAATAAAGAGGGCTGTTACAAAAAAAATAAGCAAACTGAAAAAAAAAAAAAAAAAAGAAATCGGACTTTTAATTTTTTTTTAAAAATTAAGAAAAATGCTTAAAGTATCCTAAAAAATCTATAAATAAAGAGACTTTTTGCTGCAGAATTTTATAATGAACGGTTTATTAGATATTGAATTAATACGGGAATATTTTTAACATTGAAGTCTATGGATTCTCCTGAATAAATTTGCCGAATTAAACCACCGAATGGCAGAGCATTAGGGGAACCTTTCACTGCTAGTTTGTGCTCTCTGAATAGCCGAAGCAGTGCTTTTGATGGGGATTTCACTGCCCTCGAACAGGGACCGAACAGGCACCGTATGTTCAGGCAATTCGACAGGATTTGGCGAATTGCCTGCTCTCTGGATAGCCGAATGGTCAGGAAAGGTAACCGAACACTGATTTTCAGCGTTCGGTTACCTTTCTCAAGCAATTCGAATCTCTTTGGATAACCCTGTATGTGTTGTGTGTTTTTTCCAAAAAACTCAATTTTGGTTTCATCTATCCACAGAATATTTTGCCAGTAGTGCTGTGGAACATCCAGGTGCTCTTTTGCAAACTTCAAACGTGCTGCAATATTCTTTTTGGACAGCAATGGCTTCCTCCGTGGTGTCCTCCCATGTACTCCATTCTTGTTTAATGTTTTCCTTATTGTAGATGTGTCAACAAAAATGTTAGCATGTGCCAGAGATTTCTGTAAGTCTTTAGCTGACACTCTAGGATTCTTCTTTACCTCATTAAGCAGTCTGCGCTGTGCTCTTGCAGTCATCTTTACAGGACGACCACGCCTAGGGAGAGTAGCAACAGTGCTGAACTTTCTCCATTTGTAGACAGTCTGTCTTACCGTGGACACATGAACATCAAGGCTTTTGGAGATACGTTTGTAACCCTTTCCAGCTTCATGCAAGTCAACAATTCTTGATCGTAGGTCTTCTGAGAGCTCTTTTCTGCGAGGCATGGTTCACATCAGGCAGTGCTTCTTGAAACCAGTAAACCCAAAACTGGTGAGTGTTTTTAAAGGCAGGACAGCTTTCAGCAACACATCCAATAATATCACACTGATTGGACTCAAGGTTGGCTCACTCCTGGCTCCAATTAGCTTTTGGAGAAGTCATTAGGCTAGGGGTTCACATACTTTTCGCACCCTGCACTGTGAATGTTTACCTGTTATATTCAATAAACACATGAAAACATATAATGTTTGTGTTGTATTATTTTAAGCAGACTGTGTTTTTCAAATTGTTGTGACTTAGATGAAGATCAGACACATTTTATGACCAATTCATGCAAAACTCCACATAATCCCAAAGGGTTCACATACTTTTTCTTGCCACCGTATACACAGCCTCACAGCATCTCTATACACAACCCCATCAGCATCTCTATACACAGCATCTCTTATACACAACCATCAGCATCTCTATACACAAACAGCATCTCTACACAACCCCATCAGCATCTCTATACACAGCATCTCTATACACAACCCCATCAGCATCTCTATACACAAACAGCATCTCTACACACAACCCCATCAGCATCTCTATACACAAACAGCATCTCTACACACAACCCCATCAGCATCTCTATACACAGCATCTCTACACACAACCCCATCAGCATCTCTATACACAGCATCTCTATACACAGCCTCACAGCATTTCTGTGAACCTCAAATGAACCCCCTATCTCCACCAGAGGATTCCAGGCAGCTAGGGGTTCCCCGGCTATCTGACATCATCACGCAATGCGTGAGGACGTCAGGCAGTGAGGGGGGAACCGGGGGTGGAGCCGCCATCCAAGATGGCGGCCCCCGGAGCTAGGCCGCACTTCGGCGCCGCAAGGCATCTCTATACACAGTCCCATCAGCATCTCTATACACAGCCCCATCAGCATCTCTATACACAGCATCTCTATACACAACCTCACAGCATCTCTATACACAGCCTCACAGCATCTCTATACACAACCTCACAGCATCTCTATACACAGCCCCATCAGCATCTCTATACACAGCCCCATCAGCATCTCTATACACAGCATCTCTATACACAACCTCACAGCATCTCTATACACAGCCTCACAGCATCTCTATACACAACCCCATCAGCATCTCTATACACAGCCTCACAGCATCTCTATACACAACCCCATCAGCATCTCTATACACAGCCTCACAGCATCTCTATACACAAACAGCATCTCTATATACAACCCCATCAGCATCTCTATACACAAACAGCATCTCTATACACAGCCTCACAGCATCTCTATACACAACCCCATCAGCATCTCTATACACAGCATCACAGCATCTCTATACACAACCTCACAGCATCTCTATACACAGCATCTCTATACACAAACAGCATCTCTATATACAACCCCATCAGCATCTCTATACACAAACAGCATCTCTATACACAGCCTCACAGCATCTCTATACACAACCCCATCAGCATCTCTATACACAACCTCACAGCATCTCTATACACAACCCCATCAGCATCTCTATACACAGCATCTCTATACACAGCATCTCTGTGAACCCTCAAATGAACCCCCTATCTCAACCAGGGGATTCTGGGCAGCTAGGGGTTCCCCGGCTATCTGACGTCATCACGCTAAAGCGTGAGGACGTCAGGCAGTGAGGGGGGACCCAGGGGTGGAGCTGCGATCCAAGATGGCGGCCCCCACCGGAGCTAGGCTGCACTTCGGCGCCGCAAGGCGCCGAAGTGTGACCCGGTGCCTGAGGGGTTAAAGCCAGGCACCGCTTAAAAGGGGAGACTCTCCCCTTTTAAGCGGTGCCTGGCTTTTTTTTGTGGGACCTCCCGATCGGCATTGCCGGGGGGGTCGCCTGGAAATGACGTCATCGCGCACGGTGCGATGACGTCATTTACGTCGGGAGGAGCTTGACTTCAGCGTCTGTGGATGCTGAAGTCAGAACGCCGCGGGACCCCGGACAGAGAGGTGAGTATCTCCACCGGGGGTCCCGCAAAGCTGATGACGTGTGGGACATGTCCTCCTCAGCATACAGCGGGAGTAACTGAGGACGTGTCCCACACGTCGTCAGCAGTGAAGGGGTTAAAAACGTATTTTTTTAAAACTTTTTGTCCTTGTTTCCTGTCCCCCAGGGCACCACCCGGACCCGGACATTGTTTTTACATATTTCTATACATCCTAGAAATCCGCCACTTCACGGGCAGGTTATGGGGACCTCCTAGGCACGATATTTGAAGGAATTTGTCATTTTTATTTTTAACCCTTATTTCATGGGAAACTCACTGTCCCTTTAAAAACTTTTTTTTAAAACTTTTTATCATTGTTTCCTGTCCCCCAGGGCACTACCCGGACCCCCATACACCTTTTATGACAAATATCTTGCATATATGCCCTCTTGGAGGACACTCTAAAAATCGAACTTTGAGTCCCATTGACTTGTATGGAGTTCGGTTCGGATTTGAACTTTTGAAGAGTTCGAGTTCGAATGCGAACCGGACTCAGGGGTGTTCGGCTCATCCCTAATCTATAGGACCCCCCAGCAAAATCCCTCCTCCTGTGCTTGGTCTGAATCCTTCTAGCCTTTGTTTAGGCTTTTGGTGGATTGCGTAACTCGAGCAGCCTCGCAGCGTGTGGGGAATTGGCTCAGCTGGTAGAGCGCTGGCTTAGCACGTGAGAGGTAGCGGGATCGATGGCCGCATTCTCCAGGACGCTTTTGTTGCCAGTGAGTAATAAAGCTTTAGGGACCGCTTTATATTTAATCTCTGAAATGTTTGCACAGGTCAACGAGTGACGCACATATACAAAATGACTCACAAAGACATCAAATTTCTCCCAGAATGCAATTCTTCCGGAGAGAACTCTGACCACAAATGGAAAATGAAAAAAGTGACTAATTAAAAACCAAGATAACTAACAGCAGCGCTGGACGAGACGACCCCCCCCCCCAGAAAAGAAGCTTCAATAGCAGTCCATTGCGAAATCTCACCTTTAACCATTTGTCTGAACTCTTCGCACACCCGGGTCACAACAACCTGTGCTCTACCCACCCAGGTCACAAGACTCTCCCCTGATCTTCAGGCCTTCAAGAAATCCCTGAAAACCCATCTCTTCAGATTATTGTACCACATCACTGACGCTGCTCATCCCTCTGCTCACCTACTCACACATTATTGAAGCCGCTTCTATGGCCCCACCATTCCCAAACCACTGGCACTAATGATCCTGCCATCTAGTAAAATTTCCCTTGTCGTCCTCAACCCCCAATCCCTCTAGGCTGTAAGTTCCTAGGAGCAGGGCCCTCTACACCTCTTGTTTCCTTCATATGTTCGTTTATCTCGTTCCATTTGGTTATTGTAAAGTGTTGCGGAAACTGATGGCGCCATATAAATGATAATAAAAATAATAACCCGTGCTCTGCTCACCCAGGTCACCACAGCCTGTACATTACTTTCCCAGGTCACAACAAACCATGCTCTTCTGACTGAGGTCACCACAACCTGTGCTCTACTCACCCAGATCACAACAACCCACGTGCTACCCACCTGGGTCACAACAACCCGTGCTCTACTCACCCAGATCACAACAACCCACGTGCTACCCACCTGGGTCACAACAACCCGTGCTGTACTCACCCAGATCACAACAACCCACGTGCTACCCACCTGGGTCACAACAACCTGTGCTCTACTCACCTGGGTCATAACAACCCACGTGCTACCCACCTGGGTCACAACAACCTGTGCTCTACTCACCAGGTCACCACAGCATGTGTACTACCCACCCACATCACAACAACCCGTGCACTACTCACCTGGGGTCACAACAACCCGTGCTCTACTCACCTGGGTCACAACAGCCCATGCTCTACTCACCTGGGTCACAACAGCCTGTGCATTACTCACCCGGGTCACACAGGGCCGGCGCTGCCGCTAGGCGAGCTAGGCGGCCGCCTAGAGCGCAGGCCCGCCTAGGGCGCAGCGCCGGGCCCGAAAAAAATAAATTGTCCAAAAAAAAGAAATTATGCGTTAATGTCCGCCGGCGCCGGGGGCGCGGCCCGCGCCAGGCGCGCCCGCGGGAGTGGTCGGGGGCCCGGGGGCGCCGCATTCTACATGTCCAGAGGCAGAGCAGAGTAGACACACACTGCGTCTGCACCAACCAGGTCCCGTCCTGACCATCCAGGCTCCGCCCGCTCCGCAGTGCACGCAACGTCAGCGGCGCCTGCACGTGTTGGGGCTGGTGGCAGCACGCGCGCCCCGCCCCACGTCAGACGCCGCTGGAAGGAAGCCTGGGAAGGAGGAGGCGGAGACCAGGCACCACCGTCGTGTGGAGTGTGTGCCTTGCGACTGTGAGTTGCTGTGAGTGTGCTGCCTCCCTGCTGTGTCTGAGCCTGCTGTCAGGTATAGTGTGGAGAATACATTTCCTCAGTTGATTTGGTAAACAAAGCATGTAGTATAGTTTGTGAATGACCTGCTGATATAAACTTTGCAGCCAGATGGGGATAGGAAAGCCAAGTCTCACTGACAGGATAAAAAACAATTGATACCAGACAGTGAACCAGGCTGTGCAATTTCTTTAGGAAGCGATGTATTCTTTTACTGAATTTAATGTGAAATGATCAATAATTAAATATTATTCCTAGCTGAAGGGACATTCTACAGGTTTTTTTTTACCTTTACTAAAATCAATTCAGTATTTTATAGTAGCCATGTTGCTGAAATGCATCCATATTCCATACATAACATATGTATTTCATTCCTTCGGTGAGCTATGTTAACATTTAACCCTTCCATTCCCTCCTCCCATTTCAACCCTTTAATGTGTTTAGCTGACATATTTAAAAGGTTACAATTAATATTAACCCTTTCTGACCCCGTCTGCACCCTACTTCCCATTTTAACCTTTCAGTTATTTTTAAAACTACTGAGGACACATGTTTCCAAATTTACATAGGTAGTTAAAACTTTGCCTTTAATTAGCCAAAAAGCTAAAAAGCTAAAGGAAAAGCCACAAAACCAAAAAACAACCATCCCTGTGAGCATGATGTGGGCTGGCCTGGCTGGCTGGCAATATATATATAAATATACGCATGATGTGGCGGCGGCGGGCTGGCCTGGGCAATATATATATATATGCATGATGTGAGCTGGCCTGGGCAATATATATATATATGCATGATGTGAGCTGGCCTGGGCAATATATATATATATGCATGATGTGAGCTGGCCTGGGCAATATATATATATATGCATGATGTGAGCTGGCCTGGGCAATATATATATATATGCATGATGTGAGCTGGCCTGGGCAATATATATATATATGCATGATGTGAGCTGGCCTGGGCAATATATATATATACGCATGATGTGAGCTGGCCTGGGCAATATATATATATACGCATGATGTGAGCTGGCCTGGGCAATATATATATATATACATGATGTGAGCTGGCCTGGGCAATATATATATATATGCATGATGTGAGCTGGCCTGGGCAATATATATATATATGCATGATGTGAGCTGGCCTGGGCAATATATATATATGCATGATGTGAGCTGGCCTGGGCAATATATATATATGCATGATGTGAGCTGGCCTGGGCAATATATATATATATGCATGATGTGAGCTGGCCTGGGCAATATATATATATATACATGATGTGAGCTGGCCTGGGCAATATATATATATATGCATGATGTGAGCTGGCCTGGGCAATATATATATATGCATGATGTGAGCTGGCCTGGGCAATATATATATATGCATGATGTGAGCTGGCCTGGGCAATATATATATACGCATGATGAAAATTTGCAAAGGATAAGGCACGCAAAGTGAAATTTTGATGTGTCTGAAATCGAAACTTACATGACAACTCTTATTTATTTATTTTCGTTAATTTACATTTGTTCAATACAGTTAATTTTAATTTGTTTAATAGAGTTAATTTAAAATGGTTTAATACAGTTTATTTATATTTATTTTACCTTTACTATTGGTGCTTTTCAAACTTTATTCTTAAATAAAAAGAAATTTAGCAGTTTCATGTTGTGTCGTTTTTTTTTTTTGTTTTTTTTGGGGGGGGGGGTGCAAGTAGCTGGTCTTGCCTAGGGCGCAAAATAGTCTAGCACCGGCCCTGGGGTCACAACAACCCGTGCTCTACTCACCTGGGTCATAACAACCCGTGCTCCACTCACCTGGGTCATAACAACCCGTGCTCCACTCACCTGGGTCACAACAACCTGTTCTCTACTCACCAGGTCACCACACCATGTGTACTACCCACCCACATCACAACAACCCGTGCACTACTCACCTGGGGTCACAACAACCCATGCACTACTCACCTGGGTCACAACAACCTGTGCTCTGCTACCTAGGTCAACACAGCCTGCTCATAGCAGCTCTGACCAAGCGTTTCTCTTCTATATTGTGTCTGGAATCATCTTGGCTCATGGCGTTCTAGAGTTTGGTGCACTGTGCCGTCCCCGCGGCGGGTGGGCCTTAACGCTACAGGGCAGCATAGCACGCCCCGCTAGCATCTATGGGCCTCAACAGTCCTGCCCACCAGCTGCCGCGCAGCAAGTGTCATTGGCTGCCGCAGGAGGGCCTGAACTCAGGCCACTCCCTGCAGCCAATGATGCGCGATGCGCTTCAGCTGTGTAAGTGGTCCGGAGGAGGGGCTCATCGCAACAGCCAGCAAGTGAGGTGTACTAGTATGCCCCACCGGCATTAAATGCCCACCCGCTGGGCATCACCAGAGCGACCGCAAGAGGTCAAATAAAGAGCTAAAGCACAGATTTTGAACAGTCATAAAATACACCCACACTCTGACCCTCTTTTTTTTTTCCCGGAGCGGCCCCCACATCTATGGAACTCCCTCCCTCATTTGACTCTCCCCGTCCCTCCAATCTTTAAAAATATCTCAAAACACATAATTTCCCCCACATTACCCCCTGTAACTAACAGATCTCAATACCCCGACAGGATCACATGCATCTGTCAATGCTGCTTCCTTGCTGGACCCCCGTGTTCCCCTCATGACATCGTGCCTTTCTCCAGTCCTTAGACAAAGTTTAAAGACAGGTACACATAGAGAGCCTTTGCTAGCATCCAGAGAAATAAGCCCAGACATAAGCCGAGGTTGTAGATCTGGAGCATTTCGTTGGAACAGCTACCCACACCATGAGTGGTGACTGCATGTAGGGTCAAAATAGAACTCCTGAGAGAATACTCAAGACTCGAATATAACGCAAGGAGCTAAATTTTACTGTACCGGTAAACAATTAAAATCCTTCCAGGTTCTCTTAACACAGTCAGGCTCCCCTCAGGCCAGCGTGATCTGCACTAGAATGATTGCAGTTGTTGCTAAGTATGAGGCCGCCGGCCACCCGTCTACTTTACTAGCGATTAGATGGCCGGCGCAGGCGAGCGATTGGCTTAAACCGAGCGTGCCCTCTGGCCATGATGGATCCCACCTCTCCCGAATCCGGGAGTTCCGGAAGTGTTTGCAAGCATCAGGGAGCCTGCATTCACTTCAGTGAGACTAGCAGATTATTTTTTCTTGTTATGTTTTATATATACTCCTGGTTAACACAGCCGCCCAGGTAGGGAATAGTGCGCAAAACAGCTTTTTGTGTATATTTTTTTGTATTCCCAGCCAGGTCATTTTTTTGCTGCTGTCCCTTTCCGTGTTTTCTTTTTCAATCCCAAAGTGGAAATGTCTTGGTGAGGGTATAAATATAAACCCACCATTCTGTCTCTTAGCTGAGCAGCAGCAGCAGGAGGACAACATGTGGTGGTTGCTTGTAAAGCAACTTTTGATTTCATTAGGTTAGGACCCAACATGAAAGAGGTTGCCGTGACGTGGCAGGTGGGCTTAACACTTTAATGGCCATTTAAGTAAACAAAAACCTGTGTTTTGTTTAGCATGGCGCCATAACAATAAGCGCAACATCTACATTCAAGTCTCAGAGGAGCTTGCTTTGGGGGTTTATTCGATGCCCATCAAAATGCAAATAGGCAGCAGCAGCAGGGGGCTGGATACTGGTAGACATTGCAGTATAAGGTATGTGTGTATTTAGGTGTCAGGAATGAATACAGAACACTGGATAAAATCATTGGATACAGGGGTTACTGGCAGATTGTGGAGGTAATATAAAAGAGAAATGTCTTGCACATGACTCACACAGCGTTGGTGGTATAGTGGTGAGCATAGCTGCCTTCCAAGCAGTTGACCCGGGTTCGATTCCCGGCCAACGCAGATTATTTTTTTTTTAGCTTTATAAAACCTTTTTTTTTTACTAAACGTTCTGTACAGATGACGTTTTGTTTTGAGAGATTGTTTATTAGTTATTTTTTCAATATCTGCCACAATCTATAAAATGATTAATGAATATTTGCTAAATTGAAATAAACTCTGAAATGCTTTATAACGAAAACACTGAAACCTATAAAAAAAAGGATGAAATCTACTCAATTCCTTGCTTTAAGAAGTCCGCAAAGATTGCATTGTATAGTCACAGAGTGCTGAATCATGGGTAAAGCTTGCAATTCGGCAATGGGAATAATAGGATTTCATGTGCCTTCGATAGCTCAGCTGGTAGAGCGGAGGACTGTAGCGGTAACTCCCAGACATCCTTAGGTCGCTGGTTCGATTCCGGCTCGAAGGACTTTTTGTTTCATTGCACAAAGGACAGAAAATCCCAACATTTACTGATAACAAACACCACCAAAACTTGCAGCTGTCACTACACTGTCAAACGCGGGTTTTCACAAAAGTAAAATCGCAAGTTCAAAAGGCGAATCTTCACAGACAGACAGAGCTCACCTGACGCTGTCTGGCGGTTACTTTTATGATCGTAAATGATGCAACACACACACACATGATCCCTGCATCTCCTGTACGGGGGTTTCCCCACCAGGTGGAGGGGGTAGTCCCATTTCTGAAGTCGTCGCACACAAACCAGTGGGTAGGGTTGCCAGATCCATATGCTGCATTAATTATACTGCAGAGAGGCGCTTCCCAGCAGTGTGTGGATTCATATGCTGCATTAATTATACCGCAGAGAGGCGCTTCCCAGCAGTGTGTGGATTCATATGCTGCATTAATTATACTGCAGAGAGGCGCTTCCCAGCAGTGTGTGGATTCATATGCTGCATTAATTATACCGCAGAGAGGTGCTTCCTAGCAGTGTGTGGATTCATATGCTGCATTAATTATACTGCAGAGAGGCGCTTCCCAGCAGTGTGTGGATTCAAATGCTGCATTAATTATACCGCAGAGAGGTGCTTCCTAGCAGTGTGTGGATTCATATGCTGCATTAATTATACCGCAGAGAGGTGCTTCCCAGCAGTGTGTGGATTCATATGCTGTATTAATTATACCGCAGAGAGGCGCTTCCCAGCAGTGTGTGGATTCACATGCTGCATTAATTATACCGCAGAGAGGCGCTTCCCAGCAGTGTGTGGATTCATATGCTGCATTTATTATACCGCAGAGAGGTGCTTCCCAGCAGTGTGTGGATTCATATGCTGCATTAATTATACCGCAGAGAGGCGCTTCCCAGCAGTGTGTGGATTCATATGCTGCATTAATTATACCGCAGAGAGGCGCTTCCCAGCAGTGTGTGGATTCATATGCTGCATTAATTATACCGCAGAGGCGCTTCCCAGCAGTGTGTGGATTCATATGCTGCATTAATTATACTGCAGAGAGGCGCTTCCCCGCAGTGTGTGGATTCATATGCTGCATTAATTATACCGCAGAGAGGCGCTTCCCAGCAGTGTATGGATTTATATGCTGCATTAATTATACCGCAGAGAGGCGCTTCCCAGCAGTGTGTGGATTCATATGCTGCATTAATTATACCGCAGAGAGGCGCTTCCCAGCAGTGTGTGGATTCATATGCTGTATTAATTATACTGCAGAGAGGTGCTTCCCAGCAGTGTGTGGATTCATATGCTGCATTAATTATACCGCAGAGAGGCGCTTCCCAGCAGTGTGTGGATTCATATGCTGCATTAATTATACCGCAGAGAGGCGCTTCCCAGCAGTGTGTGGATTCATATGCTGCATTAATTATACCGCAGAGAGGCGCTTCCCAGCAGTGTGTGGATTCATATGCTGTATTAATTATACCGCAGACAGGTGCTTCCCAGCAGTGTGTGGATTCATATGCTGCATTAATTATACTGCAGAGAGGCGCTTCCCAGCAGTGTGTGGATTCATATGCTGTATTAATTATACTGCAGAGAGGCGCTTCCCAGCAGTGTGTGGATTCATATGCTGCATTAATTATACTGCAGAGAGGTGCTTCCCAGCAGTGTGTGGATTCATATGCTGCATTAATTATACCGCAGAGAGGCGATTCCCAGCAGTGTGTGGATTCATATGCTGCATTAATTATACAGCAGAGAGGCGCTTCCCAGCAGCGTGTGGATTCATATGCTGCATTAATTATACTGCATAGAGGAGCTTCCCAGCAGTGTGTGGATTCATATGCTGCATTAATTATACTGCAGAGAGACGCTTCCCCGCAGTGTGTGGATTCATATGCTGCATTAATTATACCGCAGAGAGGCGCTTCCCCGCAGTGTGTGGATTCCTATGCTGCATTAATTATACCGCAGAGAGGCGCTTCCCAGCAGTGTGTGGATTCATATGCTGCATTAATTATACTGCAGAGAGGCACTGCCCAGCAGTGTGTGGATTCATATGCTGCATTAATTATACAGCAGAGAGGCGCTTCCCAGCAGTGCGTGGATTCATATGCTGCATTGATTATACCGCAGAGAGGCGCTTCCCAGCAGTGTGTGGATTCATATGCTGCATTAATTATACTGCAGAGAGGCGCTTCCCAGCAGTGTGTGGATTCATATGCTGCATTAATTATACTGCAGAGAGGCGCTTCCCAGCAGTGTGTGGATTCATATGCTGCATTAATTATACTGCAGAGAGGCGCTTCCCAGCAGTGTGTGGATTCATATGCTGCATTAATTATACTGCAGAGAGGTGCTTCCCAGCAGTGTGTGGATTCATATGCTGCATTAATTATACTGCAGAGAGGCGCTTCCCAGCAGTGTGTGGATTCATATGCTGCATTAATTATACTGCAGAGAGGCGCTTCCCAGCAGTGTGTGGATTCATATGCTGCATTAATTATACCGCAGAGAGGCGCTTCCCAGCAGTGTGTGGATTCATATGCTGCATTGATTATACTGCAGAGAGGTGCTTCCCAGCAGTGTGTGGATTCATATGCTGCATTAATTATACCGCAGAGAGGCGCTTCCCAGCAGTGTGTGGATTCATATGCTGCATTAATTATACTGCAGAGAGGCGCTTCCCAGCAGTGTGCGGATTCATATGCTGCATTGATTATACTGCAGAGAGACGCTTCCCAGCAGTGTGTGGATTCATATGC
This sequence comes from Leptobrachium leishanense, assembly GCA_009667805.1. NCBI lineage: Eukaryota > Metazoa > Chordata > Amphibia > Anura > Megophryidae > Leptobrachium > Leptobrachium leishanense. The sequence continues at coordinate 58,986,639 of CM019066.1, read as the reverse complement.
TGCATTGAAACCTATGGGCTAAAAAGCCTTAATTGTTTAAAAAAAAGTTAGGAAACCTAAAATTTCACCCAAAAAATGCCTAAAAAAATAAATAAACTTTAATTTTATTGGTAGTAATCTACTTCCCATTCATAAATAAGCAATAAAAAACTATCAGGGTTATTCAAAGAGATCCGAATGGCTGGAGAAAGGTAACCGTACAGTGAAAATCAGCGTTCGGTTACCTTTCTTGGCCATTCGGCTATCCAGAGAGCAGGCAATACGCCAAATCCTGGTGAATTGCCTGCACATACGGTGCCTGTTCGGTGCCTGTTCGAGGGCAGTGAAATCCCCATGAAAAAGCACTGCTTCAGCTATTCAGAGAACACAAACCAGCAGTGAAAGGTTCCCCTAATGCCCTGCCATTCGGTGGTTTCATGCGACAGGATTATTCAGGAGAATCCCATAGGCTTCAATGATAAAAATATTCCCGTTTTAATCCAATATCTAATAAACCGTTCATTATAAAATTCTGCAGTAAAGAGTCTCTTTATTTATAAATTTTTTAGGATATTTTAAGCATTTTTCTGGATTTTCTTTCTTTTTTTAAAAAGTCTTTTTTTTTATAACTTGACTTATTTTTTCAGTAACAGCCCTTTTTATTATCATTCATTGGATTTTATGTAAATTTCAGACATTTTCGCTCAGTAGTTTTTTTGCAAACAGTGTTTCACTTTTCAAACATTCAAGCAAACTGTTTTGCTAATTTATTCACTGCATTCGTCTGCGGTGTCGGCTTTTTCCGGAGGCTTCGCTGCGTGTGATCAGCTCCTGCTCGGGTTTTCGACGGGTTAATCCAGATGTTTTTGTGGGTTTTCGGCGTGTATTCGCCGGGTTTTCGCCAGCTTTTCCGCAGCTTTTCCGCAGCTTTTCCCTGCACTTCGACAGCCCTGTGGTACTTGCTGAATACACCGCAGAGTCGCCGAAATGTGAAAGCCGATTTGCACCGAATTGAAGAGAACGAAAAGTCACAGAACGTGCGGTGACTTTTCAAATCTCTTTGAATAACCCTGTGTAAATAACTCATTAAAAGGCAAAAACTAACTGATCCGAATCACCCAAAATGATCCGATTCACCAAATCGATCCGAAAGAAAAACTGTCCGAAATGAAAAAAAAACCCGAAACAACCCCCAGAAACAAATGAAAAAAAAGTCATGCACATCCCTAATTATAAATAACACGCACCACTACTGATCACCTCTTCCTTATGCCTAAGGCCCCGTTCACACTGTGCGATTTGAAAGTCGCGCGACTTTCATATTCGCGCCATGGTGCGATAATGTCGCGCGACATCGCTGATTTTTGCAAAGCACCACCAAAACAAATCGCAAAATCGCAGATAGCAAATCGCAAAAAAAGGGTCATGTACCAGCGACATGCTTCTGCGACGCGCGACATCGCACGGCAAGATGTGAACAGCTCCATTGAAATGCATTGGAGAAGCTACATAGTGCGACGTCGCGCGGATTTTGCTGCGACGTCGCGGCAAAATCCGCGCGATAAATCGCACAGTGTGAACAGGGCTTTTTCCTGAAGGCTAGGGTCAAACGAAAGCATTTTTACACGCGAACGTAAAAAAGTGCGTCCGAACGGATTGATGTATTTTTTCACGGAATATGCGAAAACGGTCATACGATGCGCATTTTCGTGCGTGATGTTTTACGAATCCAAACCAGGAAACTTTTTGCGTCTGGACGTTATGTTGGCCAGACACTAGCAGCGTCTGACGTCTCCAAATCACACAAACACGCCGCTAGCGGGCGCAGCGCACTCTGTACGTCCGTACTCGCGGTTCTGCGTTCTCGAAAAAATACGTTCATTTTCCACTTGCGTTGCGCGGCCGGACTTTCGTGCGACTGTACTTCGTATATTGCCTGTCATTTGCTGCTAGTGCGGCCGTGATTAAGTGCGCCAGAACGCACGTTAAAAATGCGCTGGTCTGACCCCAGCCTAAGTGTAGTAGCTAGGTTTGGCAGGTGGCCATGTTTACCTGGACACATTACTATTTCCCACAGAGAGGAGCACAGGGAAAAGTGCTGCCCTGCAACATGTATAGATCATTTTCTGCAGGATGGAAATCAAGGTCACTTGGGATTCCTTTATGATTTCTTGCCTGCGGCGTATGGATTATACATGCTGCGTGGTGGCGTTTTTATTAACGCACTGCCCATCAGCATGAATAAGTTATGTGTCCAGGAAAATATAGCAGACCTGGCAACCCTAGTTAGGAACCCCTGCTCCGGAAGATTCCGCCAATTCACATTCCAGCGCATGGTACTTGGGGATTCTTTGCTGAACGCCGCAGAAAAAGTCACTTCCATGAAGTAAAAAATGCCCCCCTAACGATTTACCAACACACCAGAGACCAGGCCGGAGGAGCCGGAGATCATTACGCTGACCTGCTGAGGAGAATGTTCTGGAAGTTACCGTCAGGAGCCGGTGAGTAGGTTCTCTATTATGTGTAGAGAAGAGGAAGCGCCAGGCCCTGACATGTGGAGAAAAGGAGAACAGGCTGGCGAGTCCAGACATGTACAACATGTTTTACAGGTGACATTCCTTACGCTTTCCTTGTACATTTTCTCATTCCTCAGTTTACATTTTCACACAGCGTTGGTGGTATAGTGGTGAGCATAGCTGCCTTCCAAGCAGTTGACCCGGGTTCGATTCCCGGCCAACGCATTGTCTTTTTCCAATAAAATGGCGCCAAAACCTTTTCCTACCTGCGTTATATGTGTCCGATATATAGATATTAAACTTTTACAGACTGCTGCGATTAATGTAAACATTCGGCCATCTCTCCTCCATAATACTGCCTATAACGAGACCGCTCCAAAATAACATGACGCGCAGTAAGGCTAGGGACAGATGAGCGCATTTTCTGCGGCCACCGTCAAAATGTACGTCGATGCGTGCGCACGCATTTTTTCACGGAATACGCTTAAGTGGTCAGACGACCACAGTCGCACAGTCGCAGGTACTCACCAATGCAATTCTAGGGAAATCCGGCTGTTTGAACGTTATGTAGGCCGCACACTAGCAGCGTCTGACGTCTCCTAATCACGCACACACGCTGCCGCAGCGCACTCTGTACGTCTGTAGCAGCGGTTTCACGTTCTGAGAAAAATGCGTTCATTTGCCGGTTGCGTGGTGTCGGCGCACTTTTGTACGCACGTACTGCGTATATTGGCCGTCATTGGCCGTTATGTGCTGCTACTGCCGCCGTGATTTAGTGCGCCTGCACGCGCGTTCCGACTGCCCCACTCTGACCCTAGCCTTAAACCTTATTATTCTGCATACGTTAAATCTCTCGATATCCTGAAGTGGAAATAGGCTGGAAGACGGCCGCCATTGTACACAGGCGGCCATCTTGTTCAGAATATTGGTTCACTTGTATATAACTAGACAGGTATGTAGCTGAAACTAGAATGAGGTATACGTAGAAATTTAGGAATGCGTTTAGATTAGCAGAAAAGCAATTAAAGCTTTATGAACGATCTCTGCTGTTCCTGGCACGGAGGAGAAAAGCGAAGTAGATCCTCCAAGGTCGTTGGGGCCCGCAGAAAGACAAAGGAGTAGAGATCAGGCCAGGTGCCATCTGTAACAAGTGATTGTAGGCGCAAGGGAGGAGGGCGCAGCCCGGAACAGTAAGAGCAATTAATTATGATTTACTGAAACTAACACAAAGTTTGCCAATTTACAGCCAATTAATGGAATGTTTTTTTATTAGCCAAAGGGAGGTATTAACCCACGTGGGGTGGAATAAAGTGTCATTGGGAGGTGGGCTAACTGGGATGTACCTAATTACGTATTTTTGGGTATAAGATCCCTTGCACGGGTGAAAGGGGGGGCTCACTCTTTGCGATTCAATCCTGTGTGGGCACTTGTGTGACGACACAATAAAGTTTGCCTTTCCTGAAGAGACTCGTGTTCTGACAATCCTTACTTGTGCCCGGTCCGGCGCCGTCTTGAAAGTGAATCTGTTTTTGTCCGCCTACATTTTTGGGGGCATCGTGAGCCGGGATACGGGCCCTTTCCGGGCACACAGTAACGGGCTGCTGTGAACACAGTGCAGTGCTTGACTGCAGCGGGTGCGAGAATCCCGATGGTTGGGCGTCCGTTGAAGGTGAGCTGACATCTGCAGGCGCCAAGCAGGATTTCCTGTTCAGTGGACCTCGTCTCGTCCCAAACGGACCCCCGACCAGGGAACTGGGACACCGAGTCTGAGGAAACAGCAAGCAGCGCCGGCGATAGGTAACGTGTCTTCTATGTTTTGTATGTCTAAAGGAGATACCGGTATCTAAGGGAAACGTCCGACTGAGATAGACGGATAAGAGGATGCGATGGCCACCATCCTATTGGCATATCTAGCCCGCCGCTGATAGCACTGACATTGCTAAGGAGCCAGAGTGGCTAGCGGGTGTCTGGATTCGGGGGAATTGAATGCCAATCAAAGGGTAGTTCTGTAAGTGAGGGAGAAGGTAACCACGTGGAGTTGCATAAGTCAGTAGTCAGTGTTTGTAAATAGAGCTTCACCACGTGGGTAAAAGGGAAAGGAGGAGGGATTTTCTGTGACTGGGCTGAGAGCCTGAGTCAGTGCTAGTGTGCACGTCGTGTAGTGAAAAGGGCTCATAGTGGAGCCAGCGGTAGCTGCAGAGATAGTGGTGCCGGGTGGGTGAGATTACCCATAGGGCAAATTGGAATTGCAGACGGCAGTAGAGATATAGAACGGGGTGCACATAGTCACAAGCAGTCAAGAGTTAGAGTTCAAATTACGGGGTATAAGGAGCCACAGAGGAGGGACTGAGTACCCCTCGGCTAGTAGAAAGAGTTGAAGTGTCTATATTCTGTTATGTGATGAAAGCATCTGATACGGTATGTGTTGTGAATGAATTGACTCGAGTGCTGTGAGTGAACGTGCGCCTACTCGCTCCGCGAGGAAGCAAATACGAGTTTTGACCCCGAACGTACGTTTCCGGCTCAGGCGACTGCAGACGGCTACTGAAGGGGGAAGCGCCTGCAGACACGGATGAATTGTTGACTGAAGTATCAGACTGTAGATTTTAACTGTTGTTGAAATAATATATCTGTATTGCAAAGAGTACTGTTTTCAAGAGTAATAATGGGTAACGGGTCATCTAAGCAAAAGAAGGTGAAGGAGGGTGAGACGCCCCTAGAATATATGGTGCGGAATTTCGAAGCATTATATAAAACTCATGACTATGGTGTAGAATTAAAAAAAAAAAGAGAAGTTAAAAGTAATGTGTACAGTTGTGTGGCCGTTGTTAGTCCCAGGATGGCCAGAGCAGGGGTCAATGGACCCGGAGTTGGTACAGAAGGTACATTCCCAAGTCACAGAGCAGTACGGACATCCTGAACAATACCCGTATATAGATATATGGAGATATTGTATTAAAAACAAGAGTCATTTTATAATGATAGTGGGGAGAAATAAGAAGCAGGACCCCCAAAATAATGGAGAGAGAGAGAGAGAGGTGTTAGTAGAACAACCGGAAGAGAGTGATGTTTTACCCCCGTCCTATCCATCATGTTATGGGGCAGCTAGGGAAGCTTTGAGTGCCGCGGTTGCGCGGACGGAGAGGGGGGAGCGGGCAGCTGCTGTGTCTCGGTCAGCTCCCTCTGCTCCGTCCTCTGTGACTGAGGAAGAAGAGCAGGGCGCCGCGAATGGAGGAGATAGAGAGGCTCCACCAGAAAAGATTGAGATGCCCGATGGGAGCATATATAAATTAATTAATATTTTACGGAGTGAGATGATTGCGGTGCTGTATGGCTTGTGTGTGTGATTCGGACTGATTTTGTCCGATTGTGTTTATAATTGATCTATTAAACTGTTCAATTAAAAGTAGGAATGACTGAGAGGTTGTGAGATTGGGCTTCGTATTTGTTTTTTTTTTTTTTTCTCTTTTTTTTTCTTCCTCCTCTCTTCCCTGGTGTATAGGCCCCCTCCTTTCTGACAGACTGTTTGCGAAGGGGGGAGGGAGTCAGTTTCTCTGATAGCTGGAAAGAATAACCCTTTGTGTATCTGTGCAGCGAATTCAAAGTAAAGAGGAATAGCAGAGAAAAAAAAAAAAAAATTACTATGTTTAGCTAATTTTAATGTGTTACAATAGAATATTTGTCTGAAGTCTGTTGAGTGCAAGATATATGTTTATATTTTGTGTTAATATTATTCCGAAAGTTTTAGTTTTGTTCAGAGCTAAAAATTAAATTGAAATATATGAAACGGTTAGAAAATTAATATTAAAAGAAAAATAATTCGAGAAATAATTAAAGTAGTTTTTCTTTACTGTTTCTAAAAGGTATGTTTTTGTTTAATTTTTGATGGAATGGTTATTTTATTGTTATGAGATGTTAGGAGTGGTCTTATGACAATGGAATGATTTATTTTTTTTCAGATGTGGTATTAAGAGTCTGTTTTGGGCTACGGGAAAAGATCTCTGAAAATATTGTTTATACAATGTGTATATGTATATGCCCGAATGTCCCATCCGGCTCCTGGGGCGGGATATCTTTTGCAAATTGCAAGCCCAAATTATGTTTTTTCCCGGGGGTCACGCTCAATTAGATCTGCCGGAGAGTGGCGGCTCTGCTCGGCAGCATAATCCAGCCAGTCCGCACAATCCACAATCTGTGAAAATCGCAGTAGTTATGTCAAAGGAGGAAGAATGGCGCACGGCACCTACTCTGTCTGCCACGCCGGATCCGCACGCACTACTCCTTGGAATTCCTGAGGTGGGGGCGGAGGAAAACCCGCCCAGATGAGTTGAATCACAGCCCGGCGCAACACCGGTGGCTCTAAGACAATATTATATCCCACAGAAAGCCAAGCAGAATATACAGATATATTTACAGAGATTTAAAAATCACGGTATATTAAAATTCTGTGTGTCACCATGGAACACACCCCTATTGCCAGTCCTGAAAGAGAGGACACAAGAGTATCGCCCTGTCCAAGATTTACGAGCTGTCAACGAGGCCACAGTAACACTACACCCTGTGGTTCCTAATCTATACAATTTGCTGGCATTAATTCCCGGAGATACAAAATATTACACAGTGTTTGATTTAAAAGACGCTTTCTTTTGCATCCGTCTGGCTCCAGCAAGCCAGCCCCTTTTTGTATTTCAGTGGGAAGAGTCTACCACGGGGGCGCGCCATCAAATGACGTGGACGCGCCTCCCTCAAAGTTTCAAAAATTCGCCCACGATTTTCAGGTGCGCGCTTAGCCAAGATCTCCTCGCCTTCAACGCTCAGCCAGACAAAGTAGTGTTACTACAATATGTTGATGATTTATTACTGGCTTCCCCCACAGAAAAAGACTGTTTATCCGCCACAAAAGCCTTGCTACATCTGCTAAACCAAGCAGGTTACAGAGTTTCTAAAAAGAAAGCACAAATATGTAAACGCAGTGTAAAATATCTGGGCTTCCAGTTAACAGGTACCAAACGTGCACTGGGGGCAGAAAAAAAGAAGCGGTGTGCCGCATACCCCACCAAAGACCAGGAGGCAAGTCCGTGAGTTCCTGGGAGCTGCAGGCTTCTGCCGCCTGTGGATCCCCAACTTCGCAGATATTGCCAAGCCGCTTCATCAGGCCACGAAGGGGGAACAAGATCCCTTTCATTGTAAAGAAGAGCAAACAGCAGCGTTCCAGAAATTAAAGACTCTGCTGATGGAAGCTCCTGCACTGGGTCTGCCAGATCATAGCAAGCCCTTCCAGCTGTTCGTGCATGAACATAATCAAACAGCAACAGGAGTATTGGTCCAGACCTTTGGCTCATGGCTGAGGCCTGTGGCCTACCTCTCCAAGCAACTCGACCCTGTGGCCTGCGGCCTACCCCTATGCCTGAAAGCAGTGGCTGCCACCGCAATGCTGATAGCAGAAGCAGACAAGCTGACCCTTGGACAAGTTCTTTATGTCAACGTGCCCCACGCTGTCAAGGCTCTGCTGGATGTCAAAGGAGGTTACTGGTTCAGCAACAGCCGGATGACGAAGTACCAAGCCATGATGTGTGAAAATCCACGGGTTCATTTGGACCTCATCGCTACTTTAAACCCTGCTACTTTACTGCCTGACTGTGAAGAGGATCCAGATCATGAATGCCTCCAAGTTATGGAAGAAGTGTTCAGTAGCAGGCCAGATTTGAAAGACGTACCCCTAGACAAATACGACCTACAGCTATTCACTGATGGTAGCAGCTATATGGATGATGGAAGAAAGTCTCTGGCTATGCAGTAGTCTCAACAGAAGAAGTCATCGAAGCAAAGCCACTGCCAGGCCATACATCTGCACAATTGGCTGAAATAACAGCTTTAACCAGAGCCCTTGAAATTTCTGAAGGCAAAAGAGTAAATATCTATACAGATTCCAGGTACGCCTTTATGACAGTCCATGCACATGGTGCACTCTATAAAGAAAGAAGCCTACTCACGTCTTCAGGACAACAAATTAAATATGCGGCTGAAATCGCGGCCCTCCTGGAAGCAGTGTGGAAACCAAGTGCTGTCAGCATCATGCACTGTCGTGGCCACCAAAAAGGCCGTGATGAAATTCCAAAAGGTAACAGACGCGCAGACCAAGCCGCAAAAGCAGCTGCAAAACCGCCACCGCCAACAGGAGATCAAGCTACAGTACTGATCTGCAAGCAAGAACCTCAACCTCCCATGCCAAATTACGAGTTCTATATGAATTTGAAAAAAGTTTGAACCCCACGGCGAGTTCATTGAAATAATACGGCACAAATGGCAAGATGATTATGAACTGTTAGAACTCAATCATGATTATATTCAATGGCTTTTCCCAACTCGGACACAAGGCCGAAATTTCTACTCTACTCCCCTAAATCCGCAAGAGACACGCCTAATGGTTAACACCTCCGAAGTTCAGCAAAGACTGCGCAGAGCCTACAAGATGATGCTGAAATTCTTCGGCGTAAAAATAGTGGGGGAGGAGGAAGACAAAGAAATAACCGAAGTTGAACGAGCAGAAAATTTCACGTCACGTTTTGAAAATTTGACAATCAATCCTCACAATAATCTACGGATCACACGAATACTGCACAGTCTGGGAGAATTGGGAGCAGAAGAATATCAAGTCCCACTGGTGAGGTTCTTCCTCAAGGAGATCCTTATCAAGAACAGACTGCCAAGAATGAAGAAAAGTGCAATGAACTTTTTCATACCAGCAGTAAGAGATTCACAAGACAGACAAGATTTGTTATTTTTCGCATGGCGATACTATTTCCCAAAAGTATCCAGAACTGTTTGCAACAACTTGCCCGGCTACTGGGCATCACCTGGAAGCTACATACCGCCTACAGGCCCCAAAGTTCGGGAAAAGTTGAAAGAATGAACCGTACCCTAAAGACTTTGATGTCCAAACTGTGCCAAGAGACGTCATTTAGCTGGTTGGACTTGCTGCCGATAGTCCTTTTGCACATTAGGTGCAGACCAACCCCCCAATTGAAGCTAAGTCCGTACGAACTTATGTTTGGACGGCCAACCCCTCTAATTAATGGACTAAGGGGGGGACCTTCGGGCATTGGGAGAAACTAAACTAAATGATCAGGTAGTAATGCTGGGTAAATCAATGCAGAAATTAAATACTTGGGTGGGGGATAATATACCGCATTTTCTGTATCCTTCACTGCATAAGTATTGTCCGGGTGACTCAGTATGGGTAAAAGAGTGGAAAAATGATCCACTAGGCCCAAAATGGAGAGGTCCTTATTTTGTCCTGTTATCAACCCCCACAGCAGTAAAGGTTGCCGAGGTGGTCCCGTGGATACATCACTCCAGAGTGAAAGCAGCTGCAGCCAGTCCTGAACCAGCATGGAAGGTCGTTACCAACGAGACCAACCCGCTGAGGCTGAAGCTGACAAAGACCACAGCCATGAGCATCTAAATGATCCTAACCCAGATAATACAGAGGATCAACAAGTGGGTGTTTTGATGGGCACAGGTCCTGACCACCCGCCAACGGGGGATACCCACAGGGTGCTTTTTAGGGGCCCGGCCCCCACCCTTGATCATCCAGAAATGTTTTTTACTTTTGAAATTCCGGTGGGGAGGGATTGGGTTTATGTGACTGTGAAAAGAATTGCCCAAGGAATTCTGACATTCGGGGCATTTGTGGTGCTGATTTTATATCTTGCTAATTTGATTTATGGACTCTCGCGTGGAGCATGCTCTAATTGTACGGGCAATGTGGGGAAAGTGGATATTTCCCATATCTGGAATGGTACGCACCCGGTGATGGAGAACCGTACCATGTGGAGACAAAAACGAGAGGCGCTATCTGGAACCAACCCAAGAGGACACTTACTTGTGCAATTCAAATATGACTATGCTAAAAAGTCTGGGCAAACCGCATGCTGGGTGTGTAGTAGACTGCACCCAGAGACAATTCATATACCATTTGCCTCTGTTCCAATGAATTTGAGTATGTTTGTATCAGGGAATGTCACAATACATGCTGTCGATGCACCAAGGGAAAAGACAGAATCAGTCAGTCCCGGGTACCCCATAATAGGACCAGTGTATCACCAGAATGGTGTTTTCAACTAGGACCAGATAAAGAAATAAATAACGAGGGTGGGTTATGTAACTCAAGTCAGTTCAACTGGACATCATACATTTACATATTCAAAACAGGACAAAAGGCGAATTATTTATACATACGATGCAGGCAACTCACTAGAGACCAAGAGGCGGTGATTAGGAATGTGACCAATGGAAGGCAGGGTGCAGTGGATATGATGAGACGGCTGAGACAACTTGCGATAGAGATATCAAAGGGAACACTACATTTATCACCATTTATAGTGAAAGGAGGGTACCAGGTGTGCTGTGAAAGGGTGTGTTACACATGGGTACCACCAACAATAACGGGAATGTGTTATTTGGCTAAGCTGGTCCCAATCCAGAGACTAAGGGGAGAAGACACAAACACAGACACAGAACTACACCCTAGGTACCCACTGGTGTTTGAAAGACCAAAGAGAGAATTGTTCGCGAAGATGGATCGAATATGGACATGGTTGCCAGCATGGACTGGATGGGGAGGAGAGATGATGAGGAGATTGAATAGCTATGTCAATCTGATGGATGAGATTCTGAATAGAACCAGTATGGATATCCAGCTGCTGAATCTGGAAATGCGTGAGTTACGAAAGGTGCAGATGATACATGATATGGCGCTTGAGCAGATCAGTGCGGCCTTGAATGGATTGTGTGAAATGACAATGCACTATGAATGTTGCACCTTCATCAGAAACACTACACATGAAGTCCCAGATTATTACCAGGTAATTCAAGATCACCAAGAGAAGGTAGCACAGTTGCAGGGTATAGCCAGGAGGATTGCTGCCGAAGGCTGGAATCCGCTCCGTGGGTTTGGAGCAATGGGAGAATGATTTGGTTCCATCTTGAGATTTATCTCACGGATTGGATCCATGATACTCATGATAGTGGTGATCTTGATCATAGGGATACTGATATACCGCATAGGGCTATGTTTATGGCCACTGTGCAAAACAGCACTGACACCTACACAAACACAGAAGATACCACTGATAATCCCACAGGGTATGTTCCCAGTGAAAGAAACCCCCCCAGTACAAGGAGTTTCAGAATAGTGGAGTGTAATGGCTACAAGTGCCAGGAAAAGATCCTGACACTTGAGCCAAGGGGGAATGAAGTGGAAATAGGCTGGAAGACGGCCGCCATTGTACACAGGCGGCCATCTTGTTCAGAATATTGGTTCACTTGTATATAACTAGACAGGTTTGTAGCTGAAACTAGAATGAGGTATACGTAGAAATTTAGGAATGCGTTTAGATTAGCAGAAAAGCAATTAAAGCTTTATGAAAGATCTCTGCTGTTCCTGGCACGGAGGAGAAAAGCGAAGTAGATCCTCCAAGGTCGTTGGGGCCCGCAGAAAGACAAAGGAGTAGAGATCAGGCCAGGTGCCATCTGTAACAAGTGATTGTAGGCGCAAGGGAGGAGGGCGCAGCCCGGAACAGTAAGAGCAATTAATTATGATTTACTGAAACTAACACAAAGTTTGCCAATTTACAGCCAATTAATGGAATGTTTTTTTATTAGCCAAAGGGAGGTATTAACCCACGTGGGGTGGAATAAAGTGTCATTGGGAGGTGGGCTAACTGGGATGTACCTAATTACGTATTTTTGGGTATAAGATCCCTTGCACGGGTGAAAGGGGGGGCTCACTCTTTGCGATTCAATCCTGTGTGGGCACTTGTGTGACGACACAATAAAGTTTGCCTTTCCTGAAGAGACTCGTGTTCTGACAATCCTTACTTGTGCCCGGTCCGGCGCCGTCTTGAAAGTGAATCTGTTTTTGTCCGTCTACAATCCGTCTATATAATCTATATACCCAAATCGCGCATAAAGTGCATCCGATTAAAATATCATACAATACAATGACCTCCATACAATCCTTTAAAAGGAAGATAATAATATATAACACAGTGTGTAAATTCATAAGATTATACAGGGTTAGTCAAAGAGAAGAGAATCGAAAAGTCGCCGTACGTTCGGTGACTTTTCGTTCCCTGCACTTCGGGGCGAGTCGGCGATTCCTATTTCGGCGACCCTGCAGTGTATTCAGCAAGAACCGCAGGGCCCCCCTAGTGCAGGGAAAAGCCGCCGCAAAACCGACGAACACTCGCCGCAAACCTGCAGAAAACCGCTGGATTAACCCCGCCGAACACGCCGGAGAAACCTGACTAGATCACAGCGCAGAGCAGCCGCTGGAAAAACCCGACAGGAGGTGTAAAAAAAAAAAAAAAAACACAGTACGCTTGAATGTTTGAAAATGTAAACTCCATTTGCAAAGAAACTACTGAACGAAAATGTCTGGAATTTACATATAAAATCCAATGAATGATAATAAAAAGGTCTGTTACAGAAAAAACGATTTATAAAAAGACGGAAAAAAGTTTGCAAAATAAATTCCAAAAAATGCCTAAAAGATCCTAAAAAAAATATAAAAATAAACGGTTTATTAGATATTGGATTAAAAAGGGAATATTTTTAACATTGAAGCCTATGGGATTCTCCTGAATAAACCTGTCAAATTAAACCACTGAACAGCAGGGCAATTCGGCAACTTTTCACTGCTGTTATGTTTTCTCTGAATAGACGAAGCATTGCTTCTCTATGGGGATTTCACTGCCCTCGAACAGGCACCGAACAGCCACTGTCTGTGCAGGCAATTCACCAGGATTTGGCGAACTGCCTGCTCTCTGAATAGTCAAATGGCAAGTAGACTGAATTTCAGTGTCAGGTTACATTTCGGGGCCAGATCGACTCTCTCTATGAATAACCCTGATAAAACCGTACATAGTGAATCAAACTACACTGTGTCCATTACTAACAGGTCTATTCAGAGAAAGGTGAAACTCAGGAGAATTGTCAGAAGTGAAAATTCTAGGCCAAAATAGCCAAACCAGAAAAATTCTCCCATTTATCTCACTTTCCTAATCGGCTAGTGGTCGAGATTGTTCTGTTTTCTTGCCAGTTCTCCTGAGTTTCACCTTTTAGGCTGGGATCAGACCAGCGCACTTTTAACGAGCGTTCTGGCGCACTTAATCACAGCCGCAGTAGCAGCAAATGACGGGCAATGACGGCCAATATACGAAGTATGGCCGCACGAAAGTCCGGCCGCGCAACGCAAGTGGAAAATTAACGCATTTTTTCGAGAACGTAGAACCGCTAGTACTGACGTACTGAGTGCGCAGCTGCGGCATAGCGGCGTGTGTGCGTGATTAGGAGATGTCAGACGCTGCTAATGTCCAGCCTACATAACGTCCAGACGCAAAAAGTGTTTTATTGAGAATCCGTAAAAAAATCACGCACGAAAATGCGCGTCGTCTGACCGTTTTTGCGCGTTCCGTGAAAAACTACGTCAATGCGTTCGGACGCACTTTTTGACGTTCGCGGGAAAAAATGCTTTCGTTTGACCATGGCCTTAGTGAATAACCCTGTTAGGCTAGGGTCAGATTGAGGCAGTGCGAACGCGCGTGCAGCCGCACATAATCACGGCCGTGCTAGCAGCAGATGCCAGGCAATGACGGCCAATATACGAAGTACGGTCGCACAAAAGTGCGGCCGCGCAACGCAAGCGGCAAACAAACGCATTTTTTCGAGAACGTGAAACCACTAGTACTGACGTACAGAGTGCGCTGCGTCCGCTAGCGGCGTGTGTGCGTGATTAGGAGACGTCAGACGCTGCTAATGTCCGGCCAACATAACGTCCAGACCCAAAAAGAGTTTTATTGATGATCCGTACAAAATCACAGATGAAACTGCGCATCGTATGACCGCTATTGCGTATTCCGTGAAAAAATACGTCCATTCGTTCGAACGCACTTTTTCACGGACAACGTGAAAAATGCGTTAGTCTGACCCTAGCCTAAGTGATTAGAGGGGTTATTCACTAACTACCGAATTGTGCGGGACAGTGGCTTTCACCAAAATTGTACCCAAAAGACGATTGTGTCTTCTATTCACAGAGCGCTGAGTTGCACTGAAATTGTCGTGAAATGCCCTGATTTTCGGTGACAGGTTTAAACAGGCGATTACCATTGGTTTGTTTTTTTTGGAAGACACTTTTTATTATTTAGAAACAGACCTTTTATTATATTTTTAAATGATCTTTTTTATTATTTAGACACATACTGGGTTATTCAGAGCGCGGTGAAAAGCCGGAGAATGACTGGAGAATGGAAAATTCTAGGTTAAAATAGCCAATTTGGAAAGTGAGATGAATGGGAGAATTTTTCTGGTTTGGCTATTTTGGCCTAGAATTTTCCATTCTCCAGTCATTCTCCTGCTTTTCACTGCTCTCTGAATCACCCTGATTGTCTGTATGTGCTGGAGGCGCCGTCTGTCTGTGCCTCCAGAGGGAGGCGCTGTCTGTATGTGCCTCCAGAGGGAGGTGCTGTCGGTCTGTGCCTCCAGAGGGAGGCGTTGTCTGTGCTGGAGGCGCTGTCTGTGCCTCCTAGAGGGAGGCGCTGTCTGTCTGTGCCTCCAGAGGGAGGCGCTGTCTGTGCTGGAGGCGCTGTCGGTCTGTGCCTCCAGAGGGAGGCGCTGTCTGTGCCTCTAGAGGGAGGCGCTGTCTGTGCCTCTAGAGGGAGGCGCTGTCTGTGCCTCCTAGAGGGAGGCGCTGTCTGTCTGTGCCTTCAGAGGGAGGCGCTGTCTGTGCCTCTAGAGGGAGGCGCTGTCTGTGCCTCCTAGAGGTAGGCGCTGTCTGTCTGTGCCTTCAGAGGGAGGCGCTGTCTGTCTGTGCTGGAGGTGCTGTCTGTATGTGCCTCCAGAGGGAGGCGCTGTCTGTCTGTGCCTTCAGAGGGAGGCGCTGTCTGTCTGTGCTGGAGGCGCTGTCTGTATGTGCCTCCAGAGGAAGGCGCTGTTGGTCTGTGCCTTCAGAGGGAGGCGCTGTCTGTCTGTGCTGGAGGCGCTGTCTGTATGTGCCTCCAGAGGGAGGCGCTGTCTGTCTGTGCCTTCAGAGGGAGGCGCTGTCTGTCTGTGCTGGAGGCGCTGTCTGTGCTGGAGGCGCTGTCTGTATGTGCCTCCAGAGGAAGGCGCTGTTGGTCTGTGCCTTCAGAGGGAGGCGCTGTCTGTCTGTGCTGGAGGCGCGGCGCTGTCTGTATGTGCCTCCAGAGGGAGGCGCTGTCTGTCTGTGCCTTCAGAGGGAGGCGCTGTCTGTCTGTGCTGGAGGCGCTGTCTGTGCTGGAGGCGCTGTCTGTATGTGCCTCCAGAGGGAGGCGCTGTCTGTCTGTGCCTCCAGAGGGAGGCGCTGTCTGTCTGTGCCTTCAGAGGGAGGCGCTGTCTGTCTGTGCCTCCAGAGGGAGGCGCTGTTGGTCTGTGCCTCCAGAGGGAGGCGCTGTCTGTCTGTGCCTCCTAGAGGGAGGCGCTGTCTGTCTGTGCCTCCAGAGGTCAAAATAGCCAAACCAGAAGAATTCTCCCATTTATCTCACTTTCCAAATCAGCTATTAGTTCTAGATTGTTCTCTGCTCCTGCCAATTCTCCTGGTTTTCACCTTTCTCTGAATAACCCTGAGTGTGATAAAATGTTAATGAATGAATGTCACATGTTGTTATAAAGCTGTGATTCGCCCCTTCATGCCGCTGCCCGCTATGACATAAATTGAATCATTAAAAGCAAAATTCCTTCGAGCCGGAGTCGAACCAGCGACCTAAGGATTACTGAGCTTCCTCTACAGTCCTCCGCTCTACCAACTGAGCTATCGAAGGCTACACATACACACCCCTCACTGTCACTCACTAGTTCTTACATCAGCAGCAGCAGTAAAGGGAGCGCGGCCATCTTTCCGTGGCCAGAGGTTAGATTCCTACTTGGTAGGATAGCGCGTTGTCTCTGGTGTTTGTAACTCGTTGTCTTGGCTGCGTTGTCAGAGCCGCTCTCCGTAGAGCCTATTCCTAGTTTCCATGGAAACTGGTGGAAAGCGCTCTGCTCGTTTTCATAGCGAGGCGTGACACGCGCTGTTTTCCAACCACCGGAGAGCTTGCTGTGTGGCTGCTCGCCTGACCAATCAGAGGGCCGCGTGTTGTATCCTGGGAGGGAGCGGAGCTTCATGGTGTTTGTTTGGGTTTCATCGCTCAGCTGTGCGGGGCCCCGCGGAGAACAGGTCTGCGCCCCCCGCCCCCCCCCGTGACCATACCATACCATGAGATGACGTGCAGCCTGCGTCTGTGATGTGACGTCATAGTGTATCGCCGCACCCTTCTGTATGTGTGTGATGTGCGTGTCCCCTTCTGTATGTGTGTGATGTGCGTGTCCCCTTCTGTATGTGTGTGATGTGCGTGTCCCCTCCTGTATGTGTGTGATGTGCGCGTCCCCTCCTGTATGTGTGTGATGTGCGCGTCCCCTCCTGTATGTGTGTGATGTGCGCGTCCCCTCCTGTATGTGTGTGATGTGCGCGTCCCCTCCTGTATGTGTGTGATGTGCGTGTCCCCTCCTGTATGTGCGTGATGTGTGTGTCGCCGCACCCTCCTGTGTGTGTGATGGGCGTGTCGCCGCACCTCCTGTGTGTGTGATGTGCGTGTCGCCGCACCCTCCTGTATGTGTGTGATGGCGTGTCGCCGCACCCTGTATGTGTGTGATGTGTGTGTCGCCGCACCCTCCTGTATGTGTGTGATGTGTGTGTCGCCGCACCCTCCTGTATGTGTGTGATGGGCGTGTCGCCGCACCCTCCTGTATGTGTGTGATGTGTGTGTCGCTGCACCCTCCTGTATGTGTGTGATGGGCGTGTCGCCGCACCCTCCTGTATGTGTGTGATGTGCGTGTCGCCGCACCCTCCTGTATGTGTGTGATGTGCGTGTCCCCTCCTGTATGTGTGTGATGTGCGTGTCGCCGCACCCTCCTGTATGTGTGTGATGTGCGTGTCCCCTCCTGTATGTGTGTGATGTGCGTGTCCCCTCCTGTATGTGTGTGATGTGCGTGTCCCCTCCTGTATGTGTGTGATGTGCGTGTCCCCTCCTGTATGTGTGTGATGTGCGTGTCCCCTCCTGTATGTGTGTGATGGGCGTGTCCCCTCCTGTATGTGTGTGATGGGCGTGTCGCCGCACCCTCCTGTATGTGTGTGATGGGCGTGTCGCCGCACCCTCCTGTATGTGTGTGATGTGCGTGTCCCCTCCTGTATGTGTGTGATGTGCGTGTCCCCTCCTGTATGTGTGTGATGTGCGTGTCCCCTCCTGTATGTGTGTGATGTGCGTGTCCCCTCCTGTATGTGTGTGATGTGCGTGTCCCCTCCTGTATGTGTGTGATGTGCGTGTCCCCTCCTGTAGGTGCGTGATGGGCGTGTCGCCGCACCCTCCTGTATGGGCGTGTCGCCGCACCCTCCTGTATGGGCGTGTCGCCGCACCCTCCTGTATGTGTGTGATGTGCGTGTCGCGTGCACCCTCCTGTATGTGTGTGATGTGCGTGTCCCCTCCTGTATGTGTGTGATGTGCGTGTCCCCTCCTGTATGTGTGTGATGTGCGTGTCCCCCTGTATGTGTGTGATGTGCGTGTCCCCTCTGTATGTGTGTGATGTGCGTGTCCCCTCCTGTATGTGTGTGATGTGCGTGTCCCCTCCTGTATGTCGTGATGGTGCGTGTCGCCGCACCCTCCTGTATGTGTGTGATGTGCGTGTCCCCTCCTGTATGTGTGTGATGTGCGTGTCCCCATCTATATGTGTGTGATGTGCGCGTCCCCTCCTGTATGTGTGTGATGTGCGCGTCCCCTCCTGTATGTGTGTGATGTGCGCGTCCCCTCCTGTATGTGTGTGATGTGCGTGTCCCCTCCTGTATGTGTGTGATGTGCGTGTCCCCTCCTGTATGTGTGTGATGTGCGTGTCCCCTCCTGTATGTGTGTGATGTGCGTGTCCCCTCCTGTATGTGTGTGATGTGCGTGTCCCCTCCTGTATGTGTTGTGATGTGCGTGTCCCCTCCTGTATGTGTGTGATGTGGTGTCCCCTCCTGTATGTGCGTGATGTGCGTGTCGCCGCACCTCCTGTATGTGTGTGATGTGCGTGTCCCCTCCTGTATGGTGTGATGTGCGTGTCCCCATCTATATGTGTGTGATGTGCGCGTCCCCTCCTGTATGTGTGTGATGTGCGCGTCCCCTCCTGTATGTGTGTGATGTGCGCGTCCCCTCCTGTATGTGTGTGATGTGCGTGTCCCCTCCTGTATGTGTGTGATGTGCGCGTCGCGTGCACCCTCCTGTATGTATGTGATGGGCGCGTCGCCGCACCCTCCTGTATGTATGTGATGGGCGTGTCGCGTGCACCCTCCTGTATGTATGTGATGTGCGCGTCGCGTGCACCCTCCTGTATGTGTGTGATGTGCGCGTCGCCGCACCCTCCTGTATGTGTGTGATGTGCGTGTCCCCTCCTGTATGTGTGTGATGTGCGTGTCCCCTCCTGTATGTGTGTGATGTGCGTGTCCCCTCCTGTATGTGTGTGATGTGCGCGTCGCGTGCACCCTCCTGTATGTGTGTGATGTGCGCGTCGCGTGCACCCTCCTGTAGGTGTGTGATGTGCGCGTCGCGTGCACCCTCCTGTATGTGTGTGATGTGCGCGTCGCGTGCACCCTCCTGTATGTGTGTGATGTGCGCGTCGCGTGCACCCTCCTGTATGTGTGTGATGTGCGCGTCGCGTGCACCCTCCTGTATGTGTGTGATGTGCGCGTCGCGTGCACCCTCCTGTATGTGTGTGATGTGCGTGTCGCGTGCACCCTCCTGTATGTTTGTAACGTTTATATTGTGTCCTTTCCGCAGCTCGGTCGTGTCGCAGGATGTGACATTCTCCGGGGTGACTTGTGATGGAGGTCCGCTGCGGGGGGCTGATCTTTAGCTCCAGGTTTGACTCTGGGAATTTGGCTCGAGTGGAGAAGGTCGAGCAAGGAGACGGTGAGCCGGGCTGCGGTAACGCAGGAATCTCACCAACCACCACCGACTATGAGTTCAACGTCTGGACCAAACCCGACTGCGCTGACACAGAGCACGAAAATGGGAACAGGTAACGTGTCCTCCTGCAGTGGGGGCGCTGCGCGTATATAGGGGGACCCGTAAGACAGGTTAGACCCCTCCTCCTGCACGGTGGGTGCCGCGCGTATATAGGGGGGGCCGTCAGGCTGGTTAGACCCTCCTCCTATACCGTGGGCGCCATGTGCATACGGGGGGGAGGACGACGCGTGCATTTAGGGGGTCCATCAGATAGGTTAGACCCTCCTTCTGCTCCCAGACCCAGTAACCCTCCTTTATGAGGACACATTCTCATAGTTACATTCAGGGTTATTCAAAGAGATCCGAATTGCTTGAGAAAGGTAACAGAACGCTGAAAATCAGCGTTCGGTTACCTTTCTTGGCCATTCGGCTAGCCAGAGAGCAGGCAATTCGCCAAATCCTGGCGAATTGCCTGCACATACGGTGCCTGTTCGGTGCCTGTTCGAGGGCAGTGAAATCCCCATGAAAAAGCACTGCATCGTCTATTCAGAGAACACAAACCTGCAGTGAAAGGTTCCCCTAATGCCCTGCCATTCGGTGGTTTAATTCGGCAGATTTATTCAGGTGAATCCCATAGGCTTCAATGATAAAAATATTCCCGTTTTAATTCAATATCTAATAAACCGTTCATTATAAAATTCTGCAGTAAAGAGTCTCTTTATTTATAGATTTTTTTAGGATATTTTAAGCATTTTTCTGGATATTTTTGTTTTAAAAATTATTATTTTTTTTTTTAAGTTTACTTCTTTTTTCTGTAACAGCCCTTTTTATTATCATTCATTGGATTTTATATGTAAATTTCAGACATTTTCGCTCAGTAGTTTCTTTGCAAACAGCTTTTCACTTTTCACACATTCATGCAAACTATTTTGCTAATTTATTCACTTCACTCTGAAGTCTCAGCTTTTTCCGGCGTGTGATCGGCTCCTGCTCGGGTTTTTCCGTGGTTTTCGGCAGGTTAATCAAGATGTTTTTGAGGGTATTCGGCGTGCATTCGCTGGGTTTTGCGGTTAGTTTTCGTCAGGTTTGTGGCAGCCTTTCCCTGCAATTCGGGGACCCTGTGGTGCTTGCTGAATACACCGCAGGGTCACCGAAATGGGATCGGCAAAAGGAACCGAATTGAAGAGAACAAAAAGTCTCCGAATGTGCGGTGACTTTTCGAATCTCTTTGAATAACCCTGATAGTCTGAAAAAAGCCGTGCATCCATCAGGTTCAGCCTTTCATACATCACCTACTGCTGCTGATCCAAAAGAAGCAAAATCTGAAGCGTTCGCCAATAAACAACACACTGGGGAAAAATTCCTTCTTGCCCCCAGACGGCGTCAGATTTCTCCTTGGATCAAGAAGACTTTACCCACGGTTTCATGAAACCATGCTGATTTACATTATACCTCCCAATAAATTCCTGAATATTATCCCTTAGTAACCCCTCGAATACTTTCCCAGCCACAGATGTTAAGCTCACAGGTCTATAATTCCCAGGCACAAATTTTAAACCTTTCTTAAATATAGGGACCACGTCAGCTTTTCTCCAATCCTCTGGTACTATTGCTGAAAGAAAAGAATCTTGAAAGATTAAGAACAGAGGTTTACATATTTCAACACATAGCTCCCTCAGTACTCGCAGGTGAATTCCATCTGGCCCTGGGGCTTTATTAACATTCACATTGTTTAATTTGTGTAAAACCTTGTCCTGAGTCAACCAGTCACTTTGTATTAGTAAGTTTTTATTAATGAATTGCATGTCTCCTGTTATAGGTTTCTCTTTGATAAATACTGAAGAAAAATAATCATTTAAAATTTCTGCCTTATCCTGATCTGCCTTATCCTGATTAACAATAACCCTGACTCCGATTTTAGTGAACCTACATTTTCACTCTTAGGTTTTTTAGAATTTATGTACCTAAAGAATCTTTTAGGGTTGGTCTTGCTCTCTTTGGCTATTTCTTTTTCATTTTCTAGTTTAGCCCATCTAATCGCATTTTTACATGCTTTATCGGCTGCCCCGTGTGCTTTATCGGCTGCCCCGTGTGCTTTATCGGCTGCCCCGTGTGCTTTATCGGCTGCCCCGTGTGCTTTATCGGCTGCCCCGTGTGCTTTATCGGCTGCCCCGTGTGCTTTATCGGCTGCCCCGTGTGCTTTATCGGCTGCCCCGTGCGCTTTATCGGCTGCCCCGTGCGCTTTATCGGCTGCCCCGTGCGCTTTATCGGCTGCCCCGTGCGCTTTATCGGCTGCCCCGTGTGCTTTATCGGCTGCCCCGTGTGCTTTATCGGCTGCCCCGTGTGCTTTATCGGCTGCCCCGTGCGCTTTATCGGCTGCCCCGTGCGCTTTATCGGCTGCCCCGTGCGCTTTATCGGCTGCCCCGTGCGCTTTATCGGCTGCCCCGTGCGCTTTATCGGCTGCCCCGTGCGCTTTATCGGCTGCCCCGTGCGCTTTATCGGCTGCCCCGTGCGCTTTATCGGCTGCCCCGTGCGCTTTATCGGCTGCCCCGTGCGCTTTATCGGCTGCCCCGTGCGCTTTATCGGCTGCCCCGTGCGCTTTATCGGCTGCCCTGTGCGCTTTATCGGCTGCCTCAGATTTAAAAGCTTTACATGCTGCCTTTTTACTTTTTATTTCCTTGGTTTCTTCCTACTAAGCCACATTGCTTTCAGTCTGTTTCTTTTATATTTATTAACCAGTGGAATATATTGTAACGTGTACTTTTCTAGTGTTTTATTAAAGACAAGGTGGAAAGCCTGCCCAGAGGGCAGTCTATTGTGGATATACTGCCCCTGCTCATGGATATATGCCCCAGCTCATGGATATTGCCCCAGCACGTGGATACTGCCCCAGCACGTGGATATTGCCCCAGCACGTGGATACTGCCCCAGCTCGTGGATATTGCCCCAGCTCGTGGATATTGCCCCAGCTCGTGGACATTGCCCCAGCACGTGGACATTGCCCCAGCACGTGGACATTGCCCCAGCACGTGGACACTGCCCCAGCACGTGGATATTGCCCCAGCTCGTGGATATTGCCCCAGCTCGTGGATATTGCCCCAGCTCGTGGATATTGCCCCAGCTCGTGGATACTGCCCCAGCTCGTGGATACTGCCCCAGCTCGTGGATACTGCCCCAGCATGTGGATACTGGCCCCCAGCTCGTGGATACTGGCCCCCAGCTCGTGGATACTGGCCCCCAGCTCGTGGATACTGGCCCCCAGCTCGTGGATACTGCCCCAGCTCGTGGATACTGGCCCCCAGCTCGTGGATACTGGCCCCCAGCTCGTGGATACTGGCCCCCAGCTCGTGGATACTGGCCCCCAGCTCGTGGATACTGGCCCCCAGCTCGTGGATACTGGCCCCCAGCTCGTGGATACTGGCCCCCAGCTCGTGGATACTGCCCCAGCTCGTGGATACTGGCCCCCAGCTCGTGGATACTGGCCCCCAGCTCGTGGATACTGGCCCCCAGCTCGTGGATATTGGCCCCCAGCTCGTGGATATTGGCCCCCAGCTCGTGGATATTGACCCCCAGCTCGTGGATATTGACCCCCCCAAGCTCTCATGGATATATACCCCAGACCAGACATGGGGCAGCTGTTCGAATGCTCTATCGGCATTCGGACAGCCGCCCCATGAGCTCCGCCGTCCGCGCCATACTTACCTTTCCGAGCGGCGCCGGGGAAGTGAAAGTTTCCCCGCTTCCGGTCTTTGAAGGACCCAAGCCGCGGTCACGTGACCGGGGCTTGGGTCCTTCAAAGAGCGGAAGCGAGGGAACTTTCCCTTCGCCGCTCGGGGGTTGGATGCGCGCGGCAACCGGGTAGAGGCTGCGAGCGCATCCTCTACCCGGCTGCTGTGTGCATCTTGTAACCGCCGCGGCGAGCCGGCAGCCGGCTCGTGCCGCGGCGGTTGCATGCGCGCGCAACCAACCGCCGCTGGTTGCACGCGCATGCACAGAGTAGGGCTTGGCGACGGACACGCCAAGCCTTACTCAATTATAGTATAGATATTCCACTTATCCTCAGTGTTTTTCCCATGATATAGTTTCTGCCAGTCAATGACATTGAGAGCGTCCTTTAATTTAATAAAGTTGGCCTTTTTAATATTCTATGTTTTAGCTGCCCCCTATGAATGTGTTTCTTTGAGTTTATTTCAAAAGGGTTATTCAAAGAGATCTGAATTGTGGCCGACAGGTAACCGAACAGTGAAAATCAGGGTTCGGTTACCTTTCCTGGCCATTCGGCTATTCAGAGAGCAGGCAGTTTGCCAAATCCTGGCGAATTGCCTGCACATACGGTGCATTTTCGGTACCTGTTCGAGGGCAGGGAAATCCCCATAGAGAAGCACTGCTTCGGCTGTTCAGAAAACAAAAACCAGCTGAGAAAAGTTGCCGAAATGCCCTGCTGTTCGGTGGTTTAATTCGGCAGGTTTATTCAGGAGAATCCCATAGGCTTCAATGTTAAAAATATTCCCATTTTAATTCAATATCTAATAAACCGTTGATTTATAATATTCTGCAGTAAAGAGTCTCTTTATAGATTTTTAGGATCTTTTAGGCCTTTTTGGGGATTTTTTCGCAAAACTATTCCGTTTTTTTTTTTCTTTTTAAATCGTTTTTTCTTTAACAGCCCTTTTTATTCTCATTCATTGGATTTTATATGTAAATTTCAGACATTTTCGTTCAGTAGTTTCTTTGCAAACAGCGTTTCACTTTGCAAACATTCAAGCGTGCTGTTTTTTTTGTTTTTTTTCACTCCATTCGTCTGCGGTGTCAGGTTTTTCTGGCGGCTGCTCTGCACTTGGATCGGCGGCTGCTCGGGTTTCTCCGGCGTTTTTGGCAAGGTTAATCCAGATGTTTTTGCAGGTTTCGTGGTGAGTGTTCGTCGGGTTTGCGGCGGCTTTTCCCTGCACTACGACGGGCCTGTGGTGCTTGCTGAGTACACCACAGGGTCGCCGAAATGGGATCGCACCGAATTGAAGAGAATGAAAAAAGTCACACAACGTGTGGTGACTTTTCGATTTGCTTTGAATAACCCTGCATATTATGGTCACTGTTTCTCAACTGCTCCCTTACTTGAATATTTGAGAAAAGATCTGCATTGTTTGTTATAACCAGATCCAGACAGTTATCCTCTCTAGTTGGTGTTTCTACCAGTTGTGTCATGAAGGTATCATTTAAAAGGTTCAAAAACCGGATTCCCTTCACTGAATTACTAGTCCCACTATCCCAATTAATGTCTGGGTAATTAAAGTGCTACCCTGATGTGCAGCCTTCCTGATTTGCTCTATTAGGTGGTTTATAGCATATGCCAACCAATAGTTGACTTCCCTTTTTATTCCCCAAAGAGCTATTTACCCATAAGGATTCTCTGCACAGTGAGGCCTGTTAATGGCTTCTCTAGCAGCGTCAGACTCCACAGAGACAAGGGCAGCGTCTTCCTATCTGATCTGCCAGGCGCTGGTGTCTGGCTGCTGCCGGGGAGACAGGTGGCCGTTGGGTTTGTTGTGGTGGCCTGGTGGGACGTTAAGGTCAGTGTTTCTGCTTCCTCCTGCAGGTCGTGGTTTTATTTCAGCATACGCGGAGCCGCCCCTGGGAAACTCATCAAAATTAACATCATGAACCTCAACAAGCAGAGCAAACTTTACTCCCAGGGCATGGCGCCGCTGGTGCGCACCGTCCCTATCCGGTCCCGCTGGGAGCGTGTCCGGGAGCGCCCCACCTTCCAGGTACAGGATGTATAGATGTTACAGGAGGCCTTCATAATCTGGGATTGTCCTGGGGGGGGGAGGTGGAGGTCGCAATGCTGGATTGTGGGCAATATTTGGTGATACCTACAACAAGTGATTGGAGGACCACATGAGGTCTCCTGCGCACGGAGGGGGGGGCAGGGATCCAGACACAGAAGATTGATCCCGTTGCATACCTTTTATACCTCTTGTGATACGGGAGTGGTGTTGGGTTTCACGCTTGTGCATGTCCTGGTCAGAGGATTGCGGTCGGATCTGTTGTTGTGGGGGAGGGGCGGGGCGGGTGGTTTGTATACAGAAACAAAAGTTATTCTTTGTATGTTGTTACTAAGGGAGCCATGAGCACGCGCCGCTGTGCCCGCCAACACGTACAGATGAGGGTTTAAGGCCTGGCACCTGCGGGTCCCTGTGAGCGCACACCGCTGTGCCTGCCATCACGTACTGGTGGGGGATTAAGGTCTGGCACCTGCGGGTCCCTGTAAGCGCGCGCCGCTGTGCCTGCCAACACTCCCCACGTGTTCGATGGAGCCACTGAACCCCTGATCCTCCTCTCGCATCACATACAGCGTAGTATCCGGCACAGTAGGAGTCGCACGTAGCACCGAGCCAGTGACACCGTCAGCGTCACATGGTTTGGCGTCACCGCGTGCCGTGTGATTGTCGATAAGGTCCCTTGTTCGTTCTTTCTCAGATGGTGGAAAACCAGTTCATTCTGTCCTTCGTTCACCGCTTCCTGGATTGCCGCGGCGCCACCACCTATTTCGCCTTCTGTTTCCCCTTCTCGTATGAGGAAAGCCAGGAGATGCTGGCCGGCCTGGACGAGCGCTTCACTGACTGCAGACACATGTCTCCCGGCAGGTATGGCGCGTGCCACAGGAGGGGCTTTTCTGCTAAACCGTCACAAAACCATTTCAGTCGCCGTGTACACGGGGTGCAGAGAAAATCTCATGGTTGGCACAGCTGGATATTTTCGTATCACCTAAAACGGGTGAGAACGTGGCTTTGGCTGCAGTGCCCCCACATCACTGCCCCGCACATCACTACCCCAGGTTTGGGGGAAGGAAATTCCTCCCCGCTCCTTCCGGTCCCGTTAAATGCCCCGTTTGTTCTCTCCATCCTGGCGGTGATTGGTCTCCGTATAAATGGCTTCTGCTCCTGCACGGGGTGAAGCTGATGAAGTCAGTGCTGCGCGCTCCGGCCTCAGCAGATGCAGGACATGATCACAGACCTTCAGATCACTGCGCGCACCATAGCTGGGACAGAATGCCAGTCGTGTCACGGTTTGGCATCACCCGCGTGGCATGCAGTCCTGTTCCTCATTCTTACTTAAAGCCGATTGGTGGAACATTTCCTCATAGTAAGTGGATTGTCCTAGGTCGTGATCAGCCTCTTCCCAGGCTAGTCATGGGGTGTGTTTTACGTGTCGCCTGATGACCACTGATATGGAAATTTTTGGTTGGACTTTGCGCACAAATCTCTGGTGCACTAAAAGGTACACTTTAGTATTAAAGTGCGCCCAGTACAAACAAATCTGTCGCTATAAAAAACCCGCTATATTCAGTTCTTTCTGTATAAGGGATGAAGTACTTCTCTAGCCCAGAAAGAGTCAGACACAATGCTGGTTCTAGCTGGAGTCCGTCTAACAAGAGACTCCTTCATTTATTAAGGCAATATAACAACGCCCAGTGGGAGATGACTTTACAACATAAACCAGTCAGCCCAGAAAGTACATTTACATTTCAAAAGGACAGGGGAGTACTAAGATGGCTGACCACTCCACTGCACACACCTCATCCCTGTATAAGAATGAGTCATGTCCATTGTCCCCACCAGCCATGTGGCCAACCATCCCCCATCACTGTCAGCATGGACCCTATTCAATACTGCTCAGTGACCAGTGTCTAGTGAAGATCAGTCTACTGGTTCTTATAGATTAGAGACATATCCCTGTATCAGACAGGAATTCAGTTTTAGACCAGTGCCTGTCAGTGTCGTTACTAAACTTCTCCGTAAGCAAAAAATGAAATACCAGTCTGGACCTGATCAAATACCAGCAATGCTGCTGAAAATCAGTGCGCCAGCAATTGCAAATCCAGTCGCAACCCTAATAAATGAGTCACTGGCAACTGGTTACATACCCAAGCTCTGGAAGACTGCAAGAGTGGTACCTATCCATAAAAGTGGCGACAGTACTTTGGTGTCCAACTACCGTCCGATATCGTTGCTCCCTGTAATGTCAAAAGTCTTGGAAAAATGTGTCTACACACAATTACGTGATTATTATCAATATTGGAACTACTTAACCCCGGATCAATCAGGCTTTCGCCCAAATCACTCAACCACAACCGCCCTTTTAAAAGTCTGCAATGATATCCAAGCTGGGATGGAACAAGGAAACCTAACTGGAGCCATCTTCCTTGATTTTGCCAAGGCCTTTGACACGGTAGACCATGGCATCTTGTTAGAAAAACTTAAAAACTCTGGCTTTGGTGATCGCACGCTAACCTGGTTTCAATCATATGTATCCGACCGATCACAATATGTGTCAATTTCTGGCAGCTCCTCCCTCCCGCTCCCAGTCACTTGCGGTGTACCCCAAGGCTCAGTACTAGGCCCCCTGCTATTCACAATATTCATAAATGATCTGCCCAACGTCTGCAAAGCCTCAACTGTACATATGTACGCAGACGACACTGTGATCTATACCAGCAAACCAAATCTCCCACAGGTGGAGGCCGTGCTGCAAGAACAATTCACAGAGGTAGAAAAGTGCATCAAACACAACAAACTTTTTTTAAATACTGACAAAACTGTAACGATGCTCTTTGGAACAGCACCTAAACTACACAAATTGCAAAATCCCCATCTATGTTTTGGGACCATATCAAATGGCACACTGACCACAGTCACTTCTCTCAAATATCTAGGTATGTGGTTGGACCCTAATCTATCCTTTGGCCCCCACATCGAAAAACTCTCATCTAAACTTTACCCCAAACTAGGTGCCCTGTACAGAAACAAATCCTGCCTGAGTCCCCGGGTAAGAAAGCAGATTGTACAGCAAATGCTTATGCCGGCTATTGATTACGGAGATGTAGTGTATGCAGCCGCCCCGCAAACACACCTTCATAAACTTACTACACTGTATAACTCATTCTGCCGCTTTGCGCTACAATGTAACTACATGACCCACCATTGTGACATGTTAAAACAGCTAAACTGGCCATCGCTAGAATCCAGACGCACCCTTCACCTTTCCAGCCTGGTGTTTAAGAGCATCTCTGGGAAGCTGCCACCCTACCTGAATAGACTGCTTCCCCCAGCAGCTCCCTCATCCTATAACCTCCGATCCAGGACCAGCACCTTACTTGCAATACCACAATACAAAAAGACAGTGGCTCGGTCCTCATTTTCCTACAGAGCACCACAATTATGGAATAACCTCCCAGACACCATCAAATCTTCCACCAGTCTTAAGTCACTCAAAATTTCCCTGTTAACATACCTCAATACAGAATGCACCTGTAAACCTGTAACCTAGTGACTATATTCCTACATATTTATTTTCTGTTAATCTGTATATTTGTGTTGTTAATATCTTACATTGTATTACTTTGTATTTCTGTAAATGTAACACTTCAATGTACTTGAACCCAGGACATACTTGAAAACGAGAGAAATCTCAATGTATCCTTCCTGGTAAAATCCTTTATAAATAAATTAAATAAATAAATATCTGCGGAGACATTACAGCTGTTGTCTGTATACGGTACGAGTATATCGACAAGGCAGGTATGTCTTAAAAGCAGATATGTATCCAGAAAGGGATAGCGTAGCCGCAACAGAGGTATAATACGTATCTCTCGTTATGCAGACTTCACTTCTCTAATGTGCATAGACATTTGAAGGTAAGAAGCCCAGCGCATTGCGCTTAGTGCTCACAAACCGCCAAACGCCCCGAGAACACGTCTCTAAACCCATGAGAAGGTTTTCATACGGACGGTTTTACCGCTGGTTCCGATTCAACCCAAGTACCCTCTGCTAGATCGTTTCTCGGTTAAATCCGACACAGGGAGACCGATGATAACCTATAAAACACACACATCCTAGAATAATGTCTACATAATTCTGTATAATAAAATTTCCACAACACCACCTCTGTCGCTGCAGCCCCTCAGACTCTGTGTATTACCACCGGGAGCTGCTGTGTCACTCCCTGGACAACCTGCGCGTGGACCTGCTCACCATCACTTCATGTCACGGCATGACGGCAGAGCGCGAGCCCAGGCTGGACAAACTCTTCCCTGACACATCCACTCCACGGCCGTGCCGCTTCATGGGGAAGAGGGTGAGTCCGGGAGCATGGGGCGATAAGAGATATGGATAAATTCATAGAGGATATTGTGGGGGGTGGTCCGCACTGTGTCTGCGGGGTCAGGTAAGAGATAGCCGGGACCTCAGGTTGTCCTTCTGCGTCTCCTTGGGGTTCCTGATAGTCCGTCTGATTTGCTCCTTGATGTCACAGGGAGGGGAGTGATTCCTGAAGCATCAGATCCGATGTGAACTGCTCTTTCATCTTTCAGGTCTTCTTCCTGAGCAGCCGCGTCCATCCAGGCGAGAGCCCGTCCAGCTTCGTGTTCAACGGCTTCCTGGAGTTCATCTTGCGTCAAGACGATCCTCGAGCCGTTATGCTCCGGCGCATGTTTGTCTTCAAACTGATCCCCATGCTGAACCCTGATGGGGTGGTACGGGGGCATTACAGGCGAGTGCATGGCTCTGTGGTGGGCTTGAATCCTATAAATCCAGTTACCGAGGGGGCAGGGTACCACGACCATCCTATCCCCCTGCCATCACCCCTCTGTAATGTACCGAGCGATGGCCAGATTCCCTTTTATCGTGATGAAATTTAGGACGGCACGGGGAAGATCAGGGTTCAAAATGTGAGACGGCTCATGCTGTGAGGAGCAACAAGGAAGAGTGTAACGTGTGGGGGGGGGGTCCCACTGCTCACGTGTAGACTGCTCGCCTAGCTGTCAGTATCCCACAGGAATACCGCTTCTGGCCCAAAACCCGGTGAAACACAGGAGATCTTTGCAGGTTGAAAACCAAACAGGGACTGACTTTATTATCACTTTACAATAGGAAAAAACACACAGGGTGAAGGAACAAGACCATGACAAATGTGCCCAGCATTGAAACAGAGGGTTAGAAGTCGAATCGCAATGATCTGGTTAAAGCTGGTTGCTGGGGGAAAGGGGTTTGATGGAAGCAGGCGAAAACAAAGGAATATATTAGAGGGAATGTAGCAATACAGAGGTTTCATATTTTGACGGTGGATGTACACAGTATATACAACAGGAGACTTTCTACAATAAATACATAAGGGAATATAATATAACACAGACATCAGGGAATAGGGCACAGAAAACACAAACACCCTGCATCTACGATTATATATACAGTGTGACTTTAACAAAGGAAAGGGCAGGTAAACAATATGAAACATCAGGCCTGCACCTCTCAAATACATTTCTAGGCCCATGAACACCAAGTCCAAAGTGACGCACGTCAGAGTATTTGCTGCTCATTGCACGGCTCTTTATGGACTGCTTTGGGGGGTGGTCTGTTTTCAGGGGTGGGGTGGGTCCCTTGAGGGGGGGATGTGGTCAGAAAAGTTTATTTCCGTTATCACTTCTCGCTGCGGTGCGTTTAAATAGATGGCAAATACTCGCCCCCGCGTCCTTATTAAAATCCAATTTCATTTCAGTCATAAAAGTAGGAAAATGTGGAAATTCCTGAGTTACTGTGCAAGCTGAAAGTTACTAGCCACTTCTGATCCCAAGTGGTCAAAGACAAATTCCACACTTACAAAGGGCCAAATGTCCCCTAACCCTGCTTGAATATCACGGTTCCCAGGCGGGTGGAGATTCTGCACAGTAAGCTCCTTCGCAGGTGCGCCATGTTGTGTACAGCCTGTGACATCGTCCTGCTTTCCTGTATTTTGTGCGTGTGTCTGTGTGGGGTCTGCGTGTTTGGACACCCTCTGAGTTTCTTGCTACACGCCATGAAACGGCTGATGGTCTTGTTTTCCTGTTACAGAACAGACACCCGGGGGGTGAATCTAAACCGCCAGTATCTGGACCCGGACTTTCAGCTTCACCCATCGGTTTATGGAGCCAAATCCATCCTGTTGTATCACCACGTTCATAACCGAGTCTCTCCAAGCGACCCCGACTGGAGGAACTTGACGTCTCTGCTAAACTCCAGCCTCCAGCCGAAGACGACCAATCGTCCCTCACCAGAGCGTCCATCACCCCTGGAGAAGTCTTTATCCGACCTGGAGAAGGCCAACAACCTCCTGAACATCATGGACAAAGACGGCCTGTACATTACCTCCTCTCAGGGCCAAACCCAGGGGGCTGCACCCGAAACCTCCAGCCGTGAGGACTTTATCATGGAAAAGGAGAGGTGGCTCTTGGGGCAAGATGTGAAGCCAAACACTGAGGAGCACAACGAGCGGCCTACAGACCCTGCGTCTTCTGTTCCTCCCCATGAAAGTGGCATTGCCTTCTACGTGGACCTGCATGGTCATGCGTCCAAGAGAGGCTGCTTCATGTACGGGAACTCGATTTCCAAAGAGAGTGACCAGGTGTGTGCGTTCATAACAATATCTGAGGTGGCACCAACCCTATGATCTACGTGATCAGATGCAGCGGGTGGAGGATGGCGGCTGGCATTGTGTAGTAATGTTGTTGTACGGTTATGTACAGTGTGTTTACAAAACACAGGACCCTCCCTACAGCTCTGTTATGATGGGGGGGGGGGGGGTGTGTCTGTGTGTGTCGTTTTTGAGTGGGGGCGCGTGCATGTCCACCCACTGCCTATTTGAGCGGGAGGCTCGCATGTGCTCGGTGTGTTTGAGCGGGAGGTGTGTTAGAGGTGGACACAGTTTGTGAAGTGCTTTTTGTGGTCCTGATGTTCTCAGTGACTTTGCACACTGGTTATGACGTGTGTTTTATTTGTCGGTTCCTGTCAGGTGGAGAACCTGCTGTACCCCAAGCTCGTCTCCCTCAACTCGGCCCACTTTGACTTCATGGCATGCAACTTCTCCGAGAAGAACATGTATGCGAAGGACAAGCGGGATGGCCAGTCTAAGGAGGGGAGCGGACGCGTTGCCATACACAAAGCCACGGGGATAATACACAGGTAATCGAGCACTACCTGCATGGTGGGTCCCGCCGGGTATCGCACGCCTGGTGCCTCTCAGCGCACGATAAAAGGGATCGTAATAAATTTCCTGGATTTTCCTAATGTTATGAAGGTCAGGATTTTAATAAAAACTTGGAGTATTTGCTTAATCTTTCTTTATTGCCCTTCACAGCAGCAAAGAAAAAACGTAAGTAATTAAAAAAAAAATGCACAGGTCCCCCGAAGGATCCGCCTTCCATCATTTCCACCAATCCACATCCTTGGAGTAAGAGTCCTGAGAGGAAGTCCAACCTCCTCTTTCTTTGCATTGACCCCTAGGACCAGGAAACAGAACGCAACAGTCAAGCAGCGACTCTCCAGGAGATGTCCAAATATTCAGCGAGCTGGAAATTGCCCTGCAAAAGGAAAAACGTGTGAAAGTTAAGCAAACGTCCAAATAAAATGACAGTAGTCAAAAAATAAACCTATCTTTATTAAACCGAACAATACAGAAAGGAGGATTATTATGGATTCTAGTACCCAAGCTCGTACTTTTGTCCTCGCTGGTGCCCATTCCACTGTACCAGGAGGTGATCGTACCCCCACAGAATAGACGACACATAGACTGAGATGCTGCCGCTTGAAAACCAAACTTGGAATGCTTTATTCCGGCTCAACAGTTACAACCATTTCAAAAGTAAGACACGCCTCTGCGTTTCCTATTTCAAAACCCTCCCCTAACTCACAATGCCCAGGGCCTCAGACAAAGGAAAGGCTGTGATATCCAGTTCAAACCAGTTTGTGGTGGAGGGGGTTAGAAGCGGACAAATGGTTAGATTGTAAGCTCTTAAGCAGGGTCCTCTCCTACTGTTGTGTGTGTCCAACTTGCATGCACATGGCTATTCTGGTTTACCCATTGTACAGGGCTACGGAACTTGTTTGCGCTTTATAAAAACCTGGAACTGCAACTGTTACACAGACGTCAGGGAATTGAAATATAAGAAAATCAAACGCACATTGCTGTGGCTGCTCCGTCACAAGGGTGATCACCGCACGGGCGGGAAATACTCGCCTCCAAGTTTTATTAAAATTTCAACTTCCCTTATGTTGGAATTTTAAAGACAAGCCTCGGATGCTCATATTTGGGAGTTTAAAGTCCGGTGCTCGTACATTGCTCACACGCTTCCAGGAAAGTAAATAGATCAAGGGCAAAATTCTTTACGGGACAGTGAATCATTGGATAAGAGTAAACGCAGGACCACCGAGACAACCCATAGGACAGTATAACAAGGGGTCGGAGAAAGTGACAGACATATACCCTTCATAAGGCGACCAACCAAAGGGTGCTGACCCACCGGCGACCCTTGGAGACTAGAATGGCCCGTAGATATAAACGAATTGGGAAGAACCTGAGGAAGACTCACCGGTCAGGCGTCTGGTATATATATCGAACCACAAGGTCCTTTGCCGCACCAGAAACAGGAGCACATGGGAAAATACGGGCTTGAGTAAGTGGACTCAGAAGACATCGCAATAATGAGCGGTAAAACTGGAAGTAACTCTCAACAATTTCCAAAAAAAAATGTCGCGACCCAGGAAACTCTCCTGCGAAGTCCCGTGAGAAATCGTGGGATCACGTAGCCCACCCACGACAGGAAAGGAGGACGTCCCTCAAGATGGCCAACACGCGTCGACACAACAACGAGCACAGCAAACTACCGAAGGAAAGAGAAGAATGAGCGACAAAGGAATCCTGGGGTCCGTGGGAGAGACGCAGAGCCCACAACCAGGAATAAAGGACAGAACCAAAAGAATAACGCAGCGTGAAATACTCATCTGACTCTGGAGAGCAGCAAAGAAAGAGGTTAGACTTCCTCTCAGGGCTCTTATTATGAGGACGTGGACAGGGGTTGGTGGAGATGTTGCAAGGAGGACGCTTCAGAGATGTCTGCATTTTTTTTTAATTCCGTGTTTTCTTTGCTGCTTTTGGAGGGCAATAAAGAAAGATGAAGCAAATACTCGCCTCCGAGTTTCATCTTTAAAATCCAAATTTTTATTTGTCTTTTTATAATTAAAAATTCATGAAAATGAAATGCAACAAATAGAGCGGAGAGCCGCGGCGGAACAACCAGGCGTTCTAAAACCAGTGGAAGGATCCATACGGTCAGCGGGTCTTGCAGGGCTTCATTCGTCCCTATTAACCCCGTAGGGTTTTTTTTGTTTTTTTGATGCACAAATCGACACAAACAACAACTTTGGTTTATTAAAGGTTTAAGAAAATAGAAAATACAGCAGAAAGTTATAAATGTAATCCCTTGGGGTAAAACCTGCAGCTGATCCTCGTGCTCTGCTTGTTTTTTGTCCAGCTATACATTAGAGTGCAACTACAACACCGGGCGCTGCGTCAACCCCATCCCTATGGCGTGCCATGACAACGGGCGCGCAAGCCCACCACCTCCTCCAGCCTTTCCACCCAAGTACACCATGGAGATATTTGAACAGGTTCGGGCTTTTTCCTTCATTGTGGGAAATTGGTGGGGATCAAAATGTTTGTTATTCATTCATCCCATTAGCGAGGGCCCAGGGTTTATTCATTCATTATTATTATTATTATTATTATTATTATTATTATTATTATTCTTTATTTATAAAGCGGGAGCATATTCCGCAGCGCTGTACAATAAGCACAGTATAGACAGGGTTACAATACATTGAACAACATTTGACAAACAGTACAGGAGGAGATGAGGGCCCTATTCCCGTAGGAACTCACAATCTAGGAGGGTTGGGGTTGGAAACAGGAGGAGAGGACTGTAAGGTGAGAGTGATTGATGGTTGCGTCAGTGAGTTGGTTGGTAGGCTTCCCTAAATAGGAATGTTTTAAGGGAGCGTTTGAAGGAAGAGAAGTTAGGGGAAAGTCTGACAGTACGAGGGAGAGCGTTCCAGAGAGTGGGGGCTGCGCGTGAGAAATCCTGCAGTCTATCATGGGAAGAGGTGATGCGGGGAGAAGCTAGGCGCAGGTCACTGTTTGACCTTAGGGAGCGGGCTGGGGTGTATTTGGTGATTAGGGAGGACAGGTAGTGGGGAGCTGAGTTAGTGAGGGTTTTGTAGGTAAGGATAAGGATTTTGAACTTAATTCTGCAGTGGATGGGGAGCCAGTGAAGGGACTCGCAGAGGGGAGCGGCAGAGCGGCGGGTGAGGTGGATGGGGAGCCAGTGAAGGGACTCGCAGAGGGGAGCGGCAGAGACAGAGCGGCGGGTGAGGTGGATGGGGAGCCAGTGAAGGGACTCGCAGAGGGGAGCGGCAGAGACAGAGCGGCGGGTGAGGTGGATGGGGAGCCAGTGAAGGGACTCACAGAGGGGAGCGGCAGAGACAGAGCGGCGGGTGAGGTGGATGGGGAGCCAGTGAAGGGACTCGCAGAGGGGAGCGGCAGAGACAGAGCGACGGGTGAGGTGGATGGGGAGCCAGTGAAGGGACTCGCAGAGGGGAGCGGCAGAGACAGAGCGACGGGTGAGGTGGATGGGGAGCCAGTGAAGGGACTCGCAGAGGGGAGCGGCAGAGACAGCGGCGGGTGAGGTGGATGGGGAGCCAGTGAAGGGACTCGCAGAGGGGAGCGGCAGAGACAGAGCGGCGGGTGAGGTGGATGGGGAGCCAGTGAAGGGACTCACAGAGGGGAGCGGCAGAGACAGAGCGGCGGGTGAGGTGGATGGGGAGCCAGTGAAGGGACTCGCAGAGGGGAGCGGCAGAGACAGAGCGACGGGTGAGGTGGATGGGGAGCCAGTGAAGGGACTCGCAGAGGGGAGCGGCAGAGACAGAGCGACGGGTGAGGTGGATGGGGAGCCAGTGAAGGGACTCGCAGAGGGGAGCGGCAGAGACAGAATTCCTCCCATTAGCGAGAGCCCAGGGTTTATTCATTCATCCCATTGGTGAGAGCACGAGGGTTATTTGTTCATTCATCCCCTTAGAGCCCGGGTTTATTCATTCATCCTGTTAGCGAGGGTCCAGGGTTTATTCATTCATACTTCAACATTCATTCATCTTTTCAGTGAGGGCGTGGGAGTTATTCATTCTTTCCGTTAGCGAGGGCCTGGGTTTCTTCATTCTACCCGTGAGAGCCCGGGGTTATTCATTCATTAATTCCTTCATCCTGTTAGTGATGGTCCAGGGTTATTCATTCGTACTTCAATATTCCTTCATCCATCTTATCAGTGTGGGAGTCATTTGTTCATTCCTTCCGTTAGTGAGGACACAGGAGTTATTCACACTTGTGTTTGTAACGGTTAGCCCCTGCTTGGGCCATCGTGGTGGTTAGGACCAAGGAGTGAAGCCCTTAAGGCAGGTGAGTTACTGACTGGACACAAGGACAGACTGATTGCTCCAAAACCAAAGGAGCATCAAAAGACAGAACTGAATTGCCACGAAGCTCTGAAGGTTAAGACCAACAGACCACTTAGGACACGCTCAGAAACACAAAGACACGCCTGACAATCTGAATTGAGCAACACGATGATATACCTGACAATCCGTGAATTGAGCAGGCTGCAGGACAATCTGTGAATTGAGCAGGCTGCAGGACAGTCAGAGAAACACAATGATACACCTGACAATCCGTGAATTGAGTAGGCTGCAGGACAGTAAACAAAATAGATTACACTAAAGAGGTCCTTATAAGCGGCCTCTGAAATATACTAAACTAAAGACAGACAAGGTACATGAAACATACAAGAATGGTGATACAGGCAGAGGTTGGCAACAGATCAGAATATACAGTACCAGGAGTGAATAGAAGGGATAGTCAGGAATAAAGCCGAGGTCAGAAGCAGAAAATACTTGGACATGAACCAGACAGAACCACCATGAAACTCCACAAACCGTCAATGAGGCTCTGTGCTGCTGGGATATTTATAGGGAGTGGGTCTGTGTGATTGGGCCATGTGACCCCAGACCAGGAGATGACCTCAGAGCCCCAAACAGCCTCAAACAGCCTGGCCAAAACACACTACAGGGGAAAAGCCGACATGAAGGCCCTTCACCACCAGGGGGCACAGCCAAAACCAGGGAAAACGTAACAGTGTTATTCATTCATCCTATTGGTGAGGGTGCAGGGGGTTATTCATTCATCCTATTGGTGAGGGTGCAGGGGTTATTCATTCATCCTATTGGTGAGGGCGCAGGGGGTTATTCATTCATCCTATTGGTGAGGCGCAGGGGGTTATTCATTCATCCTATTGGTGAGGGCGCAGGGGGTTATTCATTCATCCTATTGGTGAGGGTGCAGGGGGTTATTCATGCATCCTATTGGTGAGGGCGCAGGGGGTTATTCATTCATCCTATTGGTGAGGGCGCAGGGGGTTATTCATTCATCCTATTGGTGAGGGTGCAGGGGGTTATTCATTCATCCTATTGGTGAGGGCGCAGGGGG
Organism: Leptobrachium leishanense; assembly: GCA_009667805.1. Classification (NCBI taxonomy): domain Eukaryota; kingdom Metazoa; phylum Chordata; class Amphibia; order Anura; family Megophryidae; genus Leptobrachium; species Leptobrachium leishanense. The sequence continues at coordinate 58,948,718 of CM019066.1, read as the reverse complement.
TTATTCATTCATCCTATTGGTGAGGGTGCAGGGGGTTATTCATGCATCCTATTGGTGAGGGCGCAGGGGGTTATTCATTCATCCTATTGGTGAGGCGCAGGGGGTTATTCATTCATCCTATTGGTGAGGGCGCAGGGGGTTATTCATTCATCCTATTGGTGAGGGTGCAGGGGGTTATTCATGCATCCTATTGGTGAGGGTGCAGGGGTTATTCATTCATCCTATTGGTGAGGGCGCAGGGGGTTATTCATTCATCCTATTGGTGAGGGTGCAGGGGGTTATTCATGCATCCTATTGGTGAGGGTGCAGGGGGTTATTCATTCATCCTATTGGTGAGGGTGCAGGGGGTTATTCATTCATCCTATTGGTGAGGGCGCAGGGGGTTATTCATTCATCCTATTGGTGAGGGCGCAGGGGGTATTCATTCATCCTATTGGTGAGGGTGCAGGGGGTTATTCATTCATCCTATTGGTGAGGGTGCAGGGGGTTATTCATTCATCCTATTGGTGAGGGCGCAGGGGGTTATTCATTCATCCTATTGGTGAGGGTGCAGGGGGTTATTCATTCATCCTATTGGTGAGGGCGCAGGGGGTTATTCATTCATTCACTTTATCAGGTTGCTGCCGGGGATGTTATGGTCTTTGTGCTCTTTGTTCACCCTCTGTTGGCAGGTGGGACGAGGCGTGGCCATCGCGGCCCTGGACATGTCGGAGAGCAATCCGTGGACGCGGCTCACCATGTCTGAACACAGCAGCCTGTCCAACCTCAAGGCCTGGGTGCTGAGACACGTGCGCAACACCAAGAGCATTGTCAACGGGCCGTCCAGGAAAAAGGGCTCCAAGACCCCTCCCAAGGCCTGCAAGTAAGACCCGCTACCTGCCAGCGAGTGAGAGGGCGAGGCGAAGGGTTCCAGCGAGTGAGAGGCCGAGGCGAAGGGTTACAGCGAGTGAGAGGCCGGGGCGAAGGGTTCCAGCGAGTGAGAGGCCGGGGCGAAGGGTTCCAGCGAGTGAGAGGCCGGGGCGAAGGGTTCCAGCGAGTGAGAGGCCGGGGCGAAGGGCTCCAGCGAGTGAGAGGCCGGGGCGAAGGGTTACAGCGAGTGAGAGGCCGGGGCGAAGGGTTCCAGCGAGTGAGAGGGTGGGGCGAAGGGTTCCAGCGAGTGAGAGGGTGGGGCGAAGGGTTCCAGCGAGTGAGAGGCCGAGGCGAAGGGTTCCAGCGAGTGAGAGGCCGAGGCGAAGGGTTCCAGCGAGTGAGAGGCCGAGGCTAAGGGTTCCAGCGAGTGAGAGGCCGAGGCTAAGGGTTCCAGCGAGTGAGAGGCCGAGGCTAAGGGTTCCAGCGAGTGAGAGGCCGAGGCTAAGGGTTCCAGCGAGTGAGAGGCCGAGGCTAAGGGTTCCAGCGAGTGAGAGGCCGAGGCTAAGGGTTCCAGCGAGTGAGAGGGCGAGGCTAAGGGTTCCAGCGAGTGAGAGGGCGAGGCTAAGGGTTCCAGCGAGTGAGAGGGCGAGGCTAAGGGTTCCAGCGAGTGAGAGGCCGGGGCGAAGGGTTCCAGCGAGTGAGAGGCCGGGGCGAAGGGTTCCAGCGAGTGAGAGGCCGGGGCGAAGGGTTCCAGCGAGTGAGAGGCCGGGCGAAGGGTTCCAGCGAGTGAGAGGCCGGGGCGAAGGGTTCCAGCGAGTGAGGGCCGGGGCGAAGGGTTCCAGCGAGTGAGAGGCCGGGGCGAAGGGTTCCAGCGAGTGAGAGGCCGGGGCGAAGGGTTCCAGCGAGTGAGAGGCCGGGGCGAAGGGTTCCAGCGAGTGAGAGGCCGGGGCGAAGGGTTCCAGCGAGTGAGAGCCGGGGCGAAGGGTTCCAGCGAGTGAGAGGCCGGGGCGAAGGGTTCCAGCGAGTGAGAGGCCGGGGCGAAGGGTTCCAGCGAGTGAGAGGCCGGGGCGAAGGGTTCCAGCGAGTGAGAGGCCGGGGCGAAGGGTTCCAGCGAGTGAGAGGCCGGGCGAAGGGTTCCAGCGAGTGAGAGGCCGGGGCGAAGGGTTCCAGCGAGTGAGAGGCCGGGGCGAAGGGTTCCAGCGAGTGAGAGCCGGGGCGAAGGGTTCCAGCGAGTGAGAGGCCGGGGCGAAGGGTTCCAGCGAGTGAGAGGCCGGGGCGAAGGGTTCCGGGAGTCGGTCGCCTGGGCTTGTGGGCGTCGGTCGCCGGGGCTGGTGGGCTCGTCGGTCGCCGGGGCTGGTGGGCTCGTCGATTGCCGGGGCTGATGGGCTCGTCGATTGCCGGGGCTGGTAAGCATTGCATGGCCAAGATTTAGTGTTTGCTGCTAGCGCCCCCCCAGTGTTGTCGTGTCTTAGTTTTGCATGGTGTGTCCCCCCCCCTCTGGGGGCCGCACTCTTTTCTCGTGAGCTCTCTGGGTTTTGTGTCCCCCCCCCCCCCCCATATCTCCCTCTTTAGGTTGTTCTGCCCCCTTGGTGTAAAGCCGTCCGCTTGCGTAACACTACGTTCCTGCCCCGCGCGCCAGGTTTATCTCGGCTTTACCGGGAAGTGACTCCTGTTCTCTGTGGTCTTTTCCCCTCAGTGTGGCGTCCACTTTGTTATCCGAGAACAGCCTGATCCGATCGCGGAGTTACAGTAACGGCACCACCACCACCACCACCAGCAGCAGCAGCCAGCAGAACTCTCCTCAGATGAAACCCTCGTCCAACTTCACCTTCCACTGCGGCCGCACTGCGGGCACCAACCAGAGCCCCACCAAGGCCAACCATAGGGTCCTGGGCCCGGTGAGAGGTAAGCCGCACTCCCTGCTCTGCTGGAATCCAGTCTTTACGCCCATCGGGTTTCTCTGGCATTACTGCAGTGCGAAGCTGAGCTGAGGAGGTCCTCGTCCCCCTGGGCTGGCGTTAGGGCCTGCACCGAGACCATCACCCCTCGTTTCCTCACACTGGGAGCTTTCTGTCACCCCCAGCCCATTCACACGCTGGACTCCAGCCATCCTGCGGTCATTGAATGACGTGTTTGTTCCCGTGTTGAGCTGGTTGCGGTTTTATTCATCTGAATCCTCTTCTGCTTGTGTAGAGCGCCGCCCTCCGACGGGCTCACATGGCTTCTTGTGACTGAACTCTGGACACGACTCCATGCCACCGCCCATGTGAAGAACGCCCGTTCATAGCTGTAGATTCTTAAATAGTTAATGTTTGGATGATGTCATCCCTCCTCCATGACATCACAGCGCACTCCTCCTACCTCACCAGGGAATATCTCCAGCCTCCTACACCTCGTGCCTCTCTCCTGATCATCATGACCTGCCTCAGGATGGAGAAGTCACAGGCGTCCCCGACGTTTCGCTTTCCTTCCCCGACGTGTAATATGTTTATGGCGTTAATTACTCATTTCTTGAATTGTACTTGTATGTTCCTGACAGGTTTTTGGCGGCCATGATGGCGGCCATCTTCCTTCTTCCATATGAAGCCATGTTCATTTGGTGCCGTGGGGTCCTAACGTGGAGACCCTCGGCGCATCGCATGAGCCGTACATACACAGGCGTGTAGATCCTGTGCGTGGCCTCACGTGTTTTCTGTTTGTTTCTTCTCGTTGTGGTTTATTTTTTGTTTTGGACGGAGCCTGTTCACATGGGTGGAAGACACTCTGAGGGTTCCTGGGGACACGGCTCAATTTCAGGCACCTCCTGTGCCCACATTAAGGCACTGGATGGAAGCTTCTGATCATTAATGGCTCCCCCTCCCCCAATTACCATATGACCCATAGAACCTGACCCAAACCCAGCAATGCCTGACCTCTAATGGATGTGCTGACCCACAGGGACCCGCCCTAAACCCAGCAATGCCTGACCTCTAATGGATGTGCTGACCCACAGGGACCCGCCCCAAACCCAGCAATGCCTGACCTCTAATGGATGTGCTGACCCACAGGGACCCGCCCCAAACCCAGCAATGCCTGATCTCTAATGGATGTGCTGACCCACAGGGACCCGCCCCAAACCCAGCAATGCCTGACCTCTAATGGATGTGCTGACCCACAGGGACCCGCCCCAACCCCAGCAATGCCTGACCTCTAATGGATGTGCTGACCCACAGGGACCCGCCCCAAACCCAGCAATGCCTGACCTCTAATGGATGTGCTGACCCACAGGGACCCGCCCCAAACCCAGCAATGCCTGATCTCTAATGGATGTGCTGACGCACAGGGACCCGCCCCAAACCCAGCAATGCCTGACCTTTAATGGATGTGCTGACCCACAGGGACCCGCCTCAACCCCAGCAATGCCTGACCTCTAATGGATGTGCTGACCCACAGGGACCCGCCCCAAACCCCAGTGGTGGTTGCTGTCTAATGGATGTGCTGACCCGAACCCAGTGGTGGTTTCTGTCTAATGGATGTGTTGGCCCATAGGGACCCATCTCAAACTCAATGTTTGTTGTTTACTGGATGGTCTGACTCCTAGGACCAGACCCAAACCTAGTTATAGCTGCCACCTAATGGATGTGCCAACCCAAACCCTTCAGTGGCTTCCATCTAATGGATGTGCCAACCCAAACCCAGCGATGGCTGCCGTCTAATGGATGTGCTACCCAAACCTAGTGATAGCTGTCGCCTAATGGATGTGCCAACCCAAACCCTTCAGTGGCTTCCATCTAATGGATGTGCTACCCAAACCCAGCGATGGCTGCCGTCTAATGGATGTGCCAACCCAAACCTAGTTATAGCTGCCGCCTAATGGATGTGCCAACCCAAACCCTTCAGTGGCTTCCATCTAATGGATGTGCTACCCAAACCCAGCGATGGCTGCCGTCTAATGGATGTGCTGACCCAAACCCAGCGATGGCTGCCGTCTAATGGATGTGCTGACCCAAACCCAGCGATGGCTGCCGTCTAATGGATGTGCTGACCCAAACCCAGCGATGGCTGCCGTCTAATGGATGTGCTGACCCAAACCCAGAGATGGCTGCCGTCTAATGGATATGCTGACCCAAACCCAGCGATGGCTGCCGTCTAATGGATGTGCTGACCCAAACCCAGCGATGGCTGCCGTCTAATGGATGTGCTGACCCAAACCCAGCGATGGCTGCCGTCTAATGGATGTGCTGACCCAAACCCAGCGATGGCTGCCGTCTAATGGATGTGCTGACCCAAACCAGCGATGGCTGCCGTCTAATGGATGTGCTGACCCAAACCCAGCGATGGCTGCCGTCTAATGGATGTGCTGACCCAACCCAGCGATGGCTGCTGTCTAATGGATGTGCTGACCCAAACCCAGCGATGGCTGCCGTCTAATGGATGTGCTGACCCAAACCCAGCGATGGCTGCCGTCTAATGGATGTGCTGACCCAAACCCAGCGATAGCTGCCGCCTAATGGATGTGCTGACCCAAACCCAGTGATGGCTTCCGTCTAATGGATGTGCTGACCCAAACCCAGCGATGGCTGCCGTCTAATGGATGTGCTGACTCGGAGGAACTGACTCAACCCAGCTGCAAAAAAGCAGGCAGGATTCCGGCACTCAAGAAGCAAGGGCGTGTCTCCTCTACAGCAGCGGCGTTTCTCAAGCTTGAGTCTGGGTGTTCAGCCGAATCGTCGCTGGGGTGACCGTCCTTGCTTGTGGAGGACCTGGTCCCTGTCTGCTTTTTTGTCTACATAGGGGTGGGTGCCCTGGGAAGCCACCCCTATCAACCGACTCTGAAGCACCGTTGCTTTGCACCCGAGTGCCCTCACCCCCTGCTTTTCTACCCAAGCCATGGCTGCCTTCTAATGGACGTGGTGACCCATAGCCTCAGCCCCCGTGTACAGGGCGTTCTGGGTTCCTTCTCTCCGAGCGGCCGTGTCACCGCATTGTGATGGTCACGATTGTGTAATGTTATGTGTCCTGTATATCATGATGTGCAGGTGTTGCCCGTGTGCTTCACATGATCCGTGTGCGGTGTCCCGTGTGCTTCACATGTGGTGTCCTGTGTGTTCCCGTGTCTTGCCATGTGATTTTTGCAGCGTTTTTACGACTATTAGTCTGTTTGTCACTTATTATACTCACCTTGTGTTCTGTGTCGCCCGGACCCCGCAATCCTCCTGCAGCCTCCAGCCCCCCCCCCGTGTCGCGCTGCCTCTGCTGATCATCCTGGTAACGGAAAGGTCCCATAGTCTTTATACTGTGCCGCTTTGTAACGTGTTTCTAAAATTGTCTGACACGCAGGATGAGCGCACGCGGCACAGAATGATGAGCGCACCCGGCGGCAGATAATGATGAGCGAACGCGGCACAGAATGATGCACGCGGCGGCAGAGAATGATGCACGCGGCGGCAGAGAATGATGCACGCGGCGGCAGAGAATGATGCACGCGGCGGCAGAGAATGATGCACGCGGCGGCAGAGAATGATGCACGCGGCGGCAGAGAATGATGCACGCGGCGGCAGAGAATGATGCACGCACGCGGCGGCAGAGAATGATGAGCGCACGCGGCGGCAGAGAATGATGAGCGCACGCGGCGGCAGAGAATGATGAGCGCACGCGGCGGCAGAGAATGATGAGCGCACGCGGCGACAGAATGATGAGCGCACGCGGCGGCAGAGAATGATGAGCGCACGCGGCGACAGAGAATGATGAGCGCACGCGGCGACAGAATGATGAGCGCACGCGGCGACAGAATGATGAGCGCACGTGGCGGCAGAGAATGATGAGCGCACGCGGCAGCAGAGAATGATGAGCACACGCGGCGACAGAATGATGAGCGCACTCGGCGACAGAATGATGAGCGCACTCGGCGACAGAATGATGAGCGCACTCGGCGACAGAATGATGAGCGCCGCGGCGTCAGAATGATGAGCGCATGCGGTGACTGAGAATGATGAGCGCTCGCGGCGGCAGAGAATGATGAGCGAACGTGGCGACAGAATGATGAGCGCTCGCGGCGGCAGAGAATGAGCGCTCGCGGCGGCAGAGAATGATGAGCGCACGCGGCGACAGAGAATGATGAGCGCACGCGGTGACAGAACGATGAGCGCACGCGTCGATAGAACGATGAGCGCACGCGGTGACTGAGAATGATGAGCGCACGCGGTGACTGAGAATGATGAGCGCTCGCGGCGGCAGAGAATGATGAGCGAACGCGGCGACAGAATGATGAGCGCTCGCGGCGGCAGAGAATGAGCGCTCGCGGCGGCAGAGAATGATGAGCGCACGCGGTGACAGAATGATGAGCGCTCGCGGCGGCAGAGAATGATGAGCGCACGCGGTGACAGAATGATGAGCGCATGCGCGGCGACAGAATGATGAGCGCATGCGGCAACAGAATGATGAGCGCACGCGGCGACAGAATGATGAGCGCACGCGGCGACAGAGAATGATGAGTGAACGCGGCGACAGAGAATGTAAACCCAGTATTTGTATTAAAGCGGTAAAGAGATGTCAGGATTCAGCGGCTCCTGATCAGCGCGGCGGCCGGGGGGCCACGGGGCTCCACCACGAGACACCGAGCCATTGCCCCCCCCCCCACCCCAAGCCGTAATAAAGCCGCACAGCACAATGGACTAGAATATTCATGTGTCTCTTAACGGAACCGTAGCCAGGAGCCAAAACGTGTGTGTTACCAGCACTGCTAACACAAAGCTACACAAAGTGCCGTTTCCCCTGTGGGACTTTCCCTTTCATGTTGCTGTGTCGCCATTTCTCATTGTGTGTTTTATCCTCTCACTAACCTGTTCATGTTTACTTCCTGTGCGCTCATTTATCCTGATAATAAAATCTGTGTCGTTCCATGTGTGTGGATTGTGTGATTCTTTAACATCTCCAAATACTACTCAAGTGTCTGCTTTAACTATCCTTCTGTCATTCCGTGGGTGCTCCTAAAATGCAGTGTGTATGAGCGTATCACAGAGCTGCACAGCGATAAAACTCACAGTAATGTGCACTGTGTATATCACAGAGCTGCACAGCGATAAAACTCACAGTAATGTGCACTGTATATATCACAGAGCTGCACAGTGATAAAACTCACGCTCATACACACTGCACATTACTGTATCACAGAGCTGCACAGCAATAAAACAAAGTAATGTGCGCTGTGTATGAGCGTATCACACAGCTCCACAGCAATAAAACTCACAGTAATGTGCGGTGTGTATGAGCGTATCACAGAGCTCCACAGCAATAAACCTCACAGTAATGTGCGGTGTGTATGAGCGTATCACAGAGCTCCACAGCAATAAAGCTCACAGTAATGTGCGGTGTGTATGAGCGTATCACAGAATCCACAGCAATAAAACTCACAGTAATGTGCGGTGTGTATGAGCGTATCACAGAGCTCCACAGCAATAAAACTCACAGTAACGTGCGCTGTGCAGGAGCGTATCACACAGCTCCACAGCAATAAAACTCTCAGTAATGTGCGGTGTGTGAGCGTATCACAGAGCTGCACAGCGATAAAACTCACAGTAATGTGCAGTGTATGTAAAAGATGAATGCACAGGCCTGTGTTGGAGTCACATTTCATGTCTTGCTCCATCGTGGATCAGAGAAGACGCTCTAGATCAGTGGTTCTCAACCTGTGGACCCACAGGACCCACAATTGTCCTTGGTCATTAAGTCGCGACCCAAAAATAATTGAGTTTCTGAAACCTAATTTATTCCACAAAACAATGTGTGTAATGATCTACAATGTATTCACTTTTTAAACAATTTTGTAAACAAACAGGGATTCTTTCCAAAATGTATAGTGCAGTAATCACAGCACCAGTGAAAAGGAAAGAGAGGGGGAGGGGAAAAAACCCAATAAAATAAACTGTAATTGAAACATATGAAATTAATTAGAACTTAAGGGAAAACTGGGGATGCTTCTTGCTCTTAAGGGTCTCAAAGTCTGGGGTGATGGTAGACAAAGCTACGCTAATTTAAATCACTACTAAATGAATAACAAAATATTATAAAAAACAAACTTCTCTACTCCATGCTCCCCCGCCGCTCTGCGCACATAATTTTTTTTGCAGCAGCCTGCCCTCCCTGAGCCTACGCATTTTGCGTAGCTGAATGCTACGCTAATCGCATAAACTCAAGCTGGCCAAGAGATTCAGAAGTCTGCAGTGCGCGTCTGGTGCTGCCTACTTCCTGATCCTATGCTCTTCAGTGCCTCAGAGAAGCACAGAGAGCAATAGAACGGCTTGGACCAATGGGAAAGCACCATTGGTCCAAGCCATTCAAAAAAACGCCTTTATTGGAGGCTGGCCTATACAAATATACTTTGCTTCACTGAGATGTGCATTGTGCACAGTGGCTCCTAGTGTTGGGAGTACAGAGCGTGCAGCTCTTACCTGATGTAGCGGGTCCCAGGCGGCGCCTGGGAACCGCTGCCACAGGTAAGATGCATCAGCAGGTCCCAGGCATTTGAGGAGCCTGGGGGCACTTGCCTTGCGACCCAGTCCGCTCCTGGTCGCGACCCACTACTTGAGAAACACTGCTCTAGATGTACAGATCTCTAATCCATTCGCTGGAGGTGTGAGTCCAGACAGACCCGTAACAGTCGAGCAGTCCCTTACAGTCTTGGCCTGTCCATATGTTGATGTGCCCACATGGTAAATTGCTGATAAGTGCCAGTAGGGGACAGTAATCACTTACATTATATCAAGCCTCTTGGCAGCATAAACCAGTGATAACCGGCTTCCTCTAGTCTATGTACAATGAAACTTTATTAAATGTTCAGGCTGATAAAAACATTATAGAACATTTTATACTGGAATATGTTTAGAAATGACATCACTGAGTAACAGGATATGATGTCATAGTTCAGGCATTTAGTCGTGAAGTATTAAATCCTGGTATGTATCGAATCCGCCTCGTCATCTAATATCGTGACCGTGTGTGTTGTCATCTGTAAATCTGTTGCTGCTTTTATGTGGAAAGTTACATCACAGCCTTATCCATGACATCACAGTATCCTGGATCTTCCTGTCCCTGACTCCTCTCGCCTTCCTGCTAGTCTATAAATGTGAAGTCGCAATCTGACCCATTCCTCTTGATCTGCAAACCATGGCATGCAATGCCTGACCACCCTCTGCTTGGCATCTCATACCCGGGTCTGCTCTCCCTCTGCCTGGCATCTCATACCCGGATCTGCTCTCCCTCTGGCATCTCATACGTGGGTCTGCTCTCCCACTGGCATCTCATACCCGGGTCTGCTCTCCCTATGCCTGGCATCTCATACCTGGATCTGCTCTCCCTCTGGCATCTCATACCCAGGTCTGCTCTCCCTCTGGCATCTCATACCCAGGTCTGCTCTCCCTCTGCCTGGCATCTCATACCCAGGTCTGCTCTCCCTCTGCCTGGCATCTCATACCCGGATCTGCTCTCCCTCTGGCATCTCATACCCGGGTCTGCTCTCCCACTGGCATCTCATACCTGGATCTGCTCTCCCTCTGGCATCTCATACCCGGGTCTGCTCTCCCTCTGCCTGGAATCTCATACCCGGGTCTGCTCTCCTACTGGCTTTACATACCTGACTCTGCTCTCCCTCTTCCTGGCATCTCAGAACGGTGTCTATGCTCTCTCTTCGTGGTGTTTAATACCCAGGTCTGTTCTCCCTCTGCCAGACATCTCACACCTGGGTGTTCCCTGCCTCCTGTCTGGCATCTCATGCCCATGTCTGCTCTCCCATCTTCCTTGCATCTCATACCCGGGTCTCCTCTCTTGCCTGGCATTGGCAATGTGGCTTTATTCCTTTGCAGGAGAGGAATCTGCGGAGCTCCTGGTACTCTCTGTGCTTCTTGCTTCCTCTCTATAAGGAGAGTAAATGGGTGACTATAGAAATCTCTTTATAGTGGCAGACTGAGCATGTGCAAAGTGGCCTCTGACAGGGCAGGTTTCACAAACTGTCCATGAATCTGGGCATGTTCATTTGCTTCTTTCCTCTGAAATCGAGACGAGAAACAAACCAACCCTATTTCTTAAAAATAAAATGAAAAGGTTTTTTAAGGCTAAACTAGAATCTTGTAATAAATTCTATTTGGACTCGACTCAATAAGACTTTTTAACATGTTTCGGTTGGGGGAAAAGATCTTCCAGGTCCGCCCCGGCCCCCGAGGACAAACCTTGGCTTGTGTTCACGATAAAATGACTGATTTCTGTAACCTGCACGTTCTGCCCATGGACGTTGTGTATATATGGGCACGTGACCCCCAGACTTGTGACCCCTGAGTAACCGTCCCTTATTTCTTCTAGAAACACGCGCTCAGGATAAAAGGCGGCAGCACCATCAGTCGTTACTTCGCGCTGCGGTCCACAGCCCGACGAGCAACCAGCACCATGGTGGCAACCAAGCTCCCTGCGTCTCTCCGTCCATCAGTCCATCTCCCAGAACCTCAGTGCAGCAGAAGCCATCGCGATCCGTCCCACTCACACTCAGCATGTCAGGTCTGTACGACGCCCGACCCGCCAGCCACCCTGACATCAGGCTTCTCCTCAAACCTGATCCATGTCCAGCAACACCACCGAGACACGGGTCCAGGCGTTTCCCACCGGGCAGGACTTGTTTGGGGGGATTCACATTACCCCACTTTGTCCTGCCGTACTGTCACAATGATGTCTTGTAGCACCTCACGCATCGTGTTCACGGTGATTTGGAGAGGCGTTCACTGATCGCTGGAGCTGAATGAGTCCTGGACAGTTTTTTAAGGATTAACCCCTTCACCATCAAGTGATTTACCCCAAAAACACATTCAGGAACTAGAGTATGAAATATTTGGGAATATTCCCAGTGTATTCCTCACTGTAATAACCTATTCGGCAGGGAGATGTCGCCACCTGCTGGCCAAAAGGAGTTACTGCAGCTCGTTTCTCTGTGCAGGATCAGCCGGGGAGACGTCATTCAGACACACTCCCAGCTGCTTATAAAAGATGGTAGCGCCCCGGGCATCATGCCCACGCTGCTAGGATTTTAAGGGCAGCTTCTGGAGCCCAAATGCTATTGAATCTCATTTGCAATGATGCAGTGAAGCTCCAGACTGTATTAATACGATCTCCGGCTGCTTCTGCTGTGCGCGTCTACACCATCACGTCAGTGAAGGGATTATAACTAGTCAAAAAATTACAAAGATGCCACTTTGTATAACGTTTATCCCAAAAATCCCTAAGCAGCTCACTGGGACGTATTATTTTTATTAAGTGCTAACACATTCCACAGCGCTGTACAATGGGTAAAGGCAACACAATTCTACAATACACCAAAACGGCGAGTCCGTATTCGCCAAGTGACACAGGAGGGTTGGGGGGGCCTGTTACCGAGGGAGAGCATCCCCTTCTGTTTGTATTTCTGACATCTTACACACACACACGCGCACGCACCATTAAGCAGTGAAATTTCTGAATTTTCCTATTATATAACAGAAAGTTCTAATTTCAATAAGGACTCGGAGGCGAGTATTTGCCTTCTCTTTCTTTTATTTTCTCTCAGCAGCAAGAGGTTTAACATGTAAAATAGAAAGAAAAAAACTGTTCCCTCACAACAGGGAATAACCACGCCCCCAACAGTCCCAATACGTTAATCCATATAGTCCCTCCCCAGGTGTAGCTCCTCCTCTTTCTTGCGAAAACATAAGGTAAACGCAACCCAAACAAGCAAGGACGTCCCAACGGGGAGAGGAGGATGCAGCCCAAACTTATAGGCGGAAGACGACCATCATCCGAACAACGGAAGGAGGATTTCACTGTTCTGAAATGGAAGCAAAAACACAGAGAAGTGTTTAGAATCTAACCCGTAACTGAGTGTATATCCACAACGTTAATGAAAACAAACCACAAGGAACTGAGTAAGAAAAACAGCGAATTTAATCAGAAGCTGTGAAGTTGGAGCGCGCAAAGGCTTACAGCGCCGGCGTACCACATGTGACAAAACCAAAAACAGAATCCCAACGAGTCCTGTACATAGACCTAAGCATATTTTTATTGAAAAGACAGTCGTGCAGAATAAAATCATAGAAGGGGGGGGAACTCATGGGTAGGGAAATACTCGCCTCCGAGTCCTTATTGAAATTAGAACTTTCCGTTATATAATAGGAAAATTCAGAAATTTCATCACAGGACTCGGAGGCTCATATTTGCCCATTTAAAGCTGAGCCACAACTGAAGTCGTCCAATGAGGAACCGGCCGAACATAGAATAGATGAGCCGTAGACTCTCTGGTCCAGTCGGCAGATCGCATGATATTCACCAGTCGACATCCAATTGCCACCGCTGCAGAAGCCATGGCGCCTCAAACAGAGTGCGTGCCAAAGCAGGAGGTATCCACTCCAGACAGATCCAGTAGCCAGCGTACCCATCTGGCCAAGGTCGCAGGTGACACAGGGTCATGTGGTGCACGGAAGGAAAGGAATAGAGGGGAAATCAACCCTGTACGCAAATCTTCTGTTCGAGCTTCATAGGTCTGTAGGCAGCGAACAGGACATAACAACCGATGTTCGTGGAAAAAACACTGAATTGATTGAAGTCTTGGTTCTCCATGAGATATCGAAGCGGACTCCGTCCGGTTGAAAGTGCCCGCACATCACTAACACGTTTGCAGGAGAGTAAACAAAATAACATGACAAGCATAGCGGACAACTGTCGTAATGTCAGGATTTGGTTGTCCGGCCATTGTTCCAGAAATCGGAGTACAAGGGAAACGTCCCAGGTAGAAGCGTATCTCGGAAGGGGAGGTCTAGCGAATCGGGTGCCCCTCAATAGTCTACATACCAGGGGGTGTTGGCCAATTGCAACCCCTGCGAAGCCAACGTGTCCGCCTGAGATGGCCGATCGGTATACATTCAAGGTTCTATACTGTAGACCAGAGTCGAATATCGAAGTCAGGAAAGCGAGGACCGAAGTTAGAGGTGCCAAAAAGGGATCTTGGTGCCTTCCCACGCACCAAGAAGCCCATCGGTTCCAGGCGGATCTGTATGCGTAGCGAGTACCTGGGGCCCAGGCTTGAAGGAGTAACTCTCCAGTTCTGTCCGAAATTCCTTGGCTCTGCCAGGCAAACCTGAAATCAGCCATGCTAGCATGACCAGGTTGCCCTGTATTAGAGGATGAGGATTGTTGTCGGAATCCTTCAGTAGATCTTGGCATTGCGGAAGCATCCTGGCAATGTCTATCGCCAGTTCCATCAGAGATGGGAACCACGGTTGGCTCGGCCAGTGGGGGACCAACAATACTAACGTTGCCTGGTGAAGTCGAAACTGCTTTATGGTCCTTGCTATGAGGAAAAATGGAGGGAAGGCGTAAAGCCGATCTCCCGACCAATCCTGGAGAAACGCATCTGTGGCTATAGCCTCTGGATCCGGTTTCCAACTGAAGAAATGTGGTATTTGTGCGTTCAGTCTCGATGCAAACAGGTCCTGTCGAAAAGGACCCCAAAGAGATTGAAGCTTGTTGAATACGGATGGTAGGAGCTTCCAGTCCCCTGCGTCCGTCATGTGTCTCGAGTTCCAATCTGCAATCTGATTGGAAAGACCCGGGATGAACTGAGCTTGGACCCAAATATCGTTCTGGAGACAAAGATCCCAGACCATCTTTGCCATCTGGGTCAGAGGTTCCGATCTGGGACCGCCCATGGCATTGATGTATCAGACTGCTGGGAAATTGTCCATGCGAAGGAGGATCTGAGAATGGAGCTTGTCCTTGGTGAAGCACCGGATTGCAAATAATCCTGCCATTATCTCCAGTACGTTTATGTGATGGATACGTTCCTCGGGTGACCATCGTCCACCTGTCTCCATCCCTTCGCAGTGAGCTCCCCAGCCCAGATTGCTGGCGTCTGAATCTATGATGAGGGTTGGTTGCAAAGGAAAAAGTCGCTTCCCGTTCCATTCTGACATGTGGGCATGCCACCAGCATAGGTCTACTCGAGCATCTTCCGACAGGTGAATGGTGTCCGGATAATCCAGACCCGCTCGAAGGGAACGGGCCTTCAGGCGTTGGAGGGCCCGATAATGAAGTGGAGCTGGAATGATCGCCAGTCTTGCTGCTGCTAGTAGACCAATCACTTGGGCCAGAGTCCTCAGGGTAGTAACTCAGTGCTGGAGGAGAGAGGCTACTTCTTTTCTGATGTTGCGCATCTTTGTGGATGGAAGCGATAGTGTCAGTTGGTTGGAGTCCAGGATAAAGCCTAGAAACTCGATCCGTCGCGTTGGGGTCAGGAGAGACTTCTCTGTATTGATGAGAAAACCCAGATCCTGTAACAGGGATATCGTCCATTGAAGATGAGTCCGTAGGGTGTCTCGAGATTGGGACATCAGAAGAATGTCGTCCAAATATATAACTACCTTCACGCCGCGCGCTCGTAAGGAGGCAATCACCGGTTTCAACAGCTTCGTGAAGCACCACGGAGCTGATGAGAGACCGAAAGGGAGACATGTGAAACACCATGTGGTTCCCTGCCAACTGAATCTGAGGAAATCCCGATGGGATTCGTGTACCGGGACCGTCAAATAAGCATCCTTCAAGTCCAGTTTGGCCATCCAGTCGCGCTGGAGAAGGATGTGTTGTAACGTGTGCATGCCTTCCATCTTGAAGTGTCTGTGCATGACGAAATAATGTAGTTCCCGGAGATTTATGACAGGGCGCGAACCGCCGCCTTTCTTTGCCACCAGAAAAATGGTGCTCAAAAAAACCTTCCAAAGAAGTGGGGGCAAACTCTATTGCCTCTTTGTGTATGAGGCCTTGTATCTCCTCGTGTATCAGTAGTGACTGTGTGTGCTGGAAGTGAAGTGGCGCTGGAGTGCGATGTTGTGTAGGGGTGTCTACAAAATCTATTAGGAAATCCTGTACAGTATGTAGGATCCACGCGTCTGTGGTAAGACGTGTCCATGCTCGATGAAACTGGGAAATACGACCCCTATCCTCATGTGAGAGAAAGGAATAATGTGAAGGTCGCGCGCCTGCAGGTTTCCTGAAAGAGGAACTTCTGCCTCCACGGAAAGACCTGTTGTGCCAAGGTCTGGCTCTGGACGGGAAGAAGCTGGAACTAGTGTTGGCAGTATGATCTGTGTAGCTTTGGTTGTAATAAGCGGGAAGGGCCTGCGGAGCGGGAAGGTCCCGCGCGGCCGGAAAAGCGACCCCTGCCTCTTCCGGCCCTGTGGGAGACCCGGCCAGGGAACACTTTCTTAATCGTGGTTTCTGCTTTGTCGATCATGGAGAATGCTCCCACGTATGGGAAATGGGTCTCCGAATAATTGACCTTCCGCCTTGACCCCCAGGTCAGTGGTAGCTAAATAGGTGTGCTTGGGATCCATTTTCAAAAGGCTCGTTTTCCTTCTTTCCGCTGCCAGGGCAGAATTGGCGTTCCCCTAAAAAGCAAAGGGATCTTTGTAGCCATCCGGCAATCTCAGTGTGGTCTAGTGGGATATGTGCTAGCTTTGCCTGATCCACTATGTCGAGGACCTTAACTAAAGGTCCAGTTGCATCCAGCAACTTATCTTGGCATGTGCGTATAGCCAGGTCTATTCCTTTCTTAGGAGAACATCCTTTTCTCGCAGCAATTTTTTGAAATGCCTCGTCTACATCCGGCGTGATGCATGTTTTGCCTGATGTTGTGAGTCTAGGACCCTCTGCTTTTCATGTTTTTCGTGTGCCTTTGTCTAGGGGGCAGCGCATGACACTATCTACCCAGCGCTCAATGTGTGGTTGTGGGATCCACACTGAGGACGCTGGGTGTGAGATGTCTTTAGGATTAAACAGGGGGATTCCCCTCAGGATCATATATTGTGTCCCCGAACTGCACGGGAGGCGATTCTTCTTCTCCCCAAATCATCAGGTCATCATCAGGTGCGTATATATCTAGGGGGTAATCCCCTTCATCTTCCCCCTACTCAGGATCTACTAAGCCTGGTCTTGTTTTAGCGGGGACGAGACTCCACTCGTCAGGAATGGGTCTCTTAATCTCGGCCGCAGCCTGCGCTCTGCGGTCTGGAGCTCTTTTGCGAGGATGAGACTCGCTATCTATAAGCGGCAGTAATGCGGGGACGCCAGCCCCTCCATAAGCACCTTTGGGGATATCCGCCATCTGGGGGCCCATATTAACATCATTCGGTGACTCCCTAGGGGAGACCTCCACAACTTGTTCTGGGGATGAAGCTCTGGCAGGCGCATAGTTAGGGGATCTCTGGAGAACGCTGCGCAGGAAGACACCTTAGGGGGAATCTGTAGGGAAGCAACTGTGTCTTGCATGGAGTGTCTGAATGAGGTGTGTATGTTTGCTACAGCTGCCGCCACAGTGTCTGAAATGGAGGACCTCAGTGAAGCTTCGAGGGCTGCAAATCTTTGTTTGGAAGATTTTTTCCGGTGGTGGTGCTGAGGAGATGCCGCTGCCGGCTGTTCAGAGAGAGAGGAGTGCTGGATGGAACTCCCCTCCGACCCGGAGCCCCGAGGTGGAGAGGGAGAGGAGTTTGTCTGGTTTAGAGAGAGACATTCTGCTAATCACAGGAAAAAGACCTCCGTGAGGTAAAGTGGGCGGGCCTATCCGATACCTCCGGAACCGCCAGGTGGAAGCTAGTGCCGGCGGAAAAAACGCAACAAATTACCAAGTTTAATCCTATTTAAGAATATGGTTAATTGGGGAGCAATTATATGTGATAATGATGTGTAATGTAAGAACGCCAGGTTCAATGAAGCAAAGCGGGAACACCGACCCCCGCGGCGAACACCGGGAAACGTCAGCGTCCCAAAATACAGTTTACAATAACCAAAGATACAGTAAATATTATTATTATTATTAATTTATAAAGCGGGAGCATATTCCGCAGCGCTGTACAATAAGCACAGTACAGACAGGGTTACAATACATTGAACAACATTTGACAAACAGTACAGGAGGAGATGAGGGCCCTATTCCCGTAGGAACTCACAATCTGGGAGGGTTGGGGTTGGAAACAGGAGGAGAGGACTGTAAGGTGAGAGTGATTGATGATTGCGTCAGTGAGTTGGGGGGTCGGCTTCCCTAAATAGGAATGTTTTCAGGGAGCGTTTGAAGGAAGAGAAGTTAGGGGAAAGTCTGACAGTACGAGGGAGAGCATTCCAGAGAGTGGGGGCTGCGCGTAAGAAATCCTGCAGTCTATCATGGGAAGAGGTGATGCGGGGAGAAGCTAGGCGCAGGTCACTGTTTGACCTTAGGGAGCGGGCTGGGGTGTATTTGGTGATTAGTGAGGACAGGTAGTGGGGCGCTGAGTTAGTGAGGGTTTTGTAGGTAAGGATAAGGATTTTGAACTTAATTCTGCAGTGGATGGGGAGCCAGTGAAGGGACTCGCAGAGGGGAGCGGCAGAGACAGAGCGGCGGGTGAGGTGAATTAGCCTGGCGGAGGCGTTCAAGATGGATTGTAGGGGGGAGAGGTGGGACAGAGGGAGGCCAGATAAGAGATTATTGCAATAGTCGAGTCGGGAGATTACCAGGGCGTGTATGAGTTGTTTTGTGGTGACAGCGGTAAGAAATGGCCGAATTCTGGAAATATTACGCAGTTGGTATCGGCAGGAGGAGGAAAGAGACTGGATGTGGGGGATGAAGGAAAGAGCAGAGTCAAGTGTAACTCCAAGACAGCGAACTTGGTTTGATGGGGAAATGGTGATACCCTCCACCGTGATAAAGAAGTCAGGAGGTGGGGAGGCATTGGGGGGAGGAATAAGTAGGAGTTCAGTCTTTGACATGTTGATCTTTAGGTGGTGGGAGACCATCCAGGAGGAGATGCCAGATAAACAGTCACTGACTTTTGAAAGGACAGGGGGAGAGAGATCAGGGGTAGAGAGGTAGATCTGAGTGTCATCAGCGTAGAGGTGGTAATTAAAGCCAAAGCTGTTGATGATTTTGCCCAGGGAGGAGGTGTAGATGGAAAAGAGCAAAGGACCAAGGACAGAGCCTTGAGGTACACCAACAGATAGAGGCAATGAAGAGGAGGAGTTACCAGCAAAGGACACACAGAAGGACCTGTTGGATAAATAGGAGTCAACCCAAGCAAGTGCAGTGTCACCGAGACCCAGAGAGTTGAGGGTCTGTAGAAGGAGGGGGTGGTCAACAGTGTCAAAAGCAGCCGAGAGGTCAAGCAGGATGAGAATAGAATAGTGGCCGTGTTTTTTAGCAGTTAGGAGGTCGTTGGTGACTTTGGTGAGGGCAGTTTCAGTTGAGTGTATTGGACGGAAGCCAGATTGCAGGGGGTCAAGTAGGGAATTGGAGGACAGGAAGAAGGAGAGGCGGTTGAAGACTAGTTTTTCTAAGAGCTTTGATGTGAAGGGAAGCAGGGATGCAGGGCGGTAGTTGGATGGAGAGTTGGGGTCTAGGGATGGTTTCTTTAGTAAAGGGGTAACTAGCGCTTGTTTGAAGGCGGATGGAAAGGAGCCAGTGGAGAGAGATAGGTTGAAGATGTGTGTGAGAGCAGGGGTGAGGGAGGAGGAGAGGGGAGGAATTAGATGTGAGGGAATGGGGTCGAGCGGGCACGTGGTGAGATGTGAGGAGGACAATAAGGAATTGACTACCTCCTCAGTGGCTGGGAGGAAGCGGCAGAGGGTGGCAGAGGGGACCTCTGGGAGTGGAGGTGGCAGATAACTATCTTGTGTTGGGATGTTGCTTCTGATAGTTAAAGTTTTACTGAGGAAGTAATCTGCCAGGTCTTGAGCGCTGAAGGCGCAGAGAGAAAAAAATATACTTATCTCATTGAGGTAATCTCAAACGTGTTGTATTCACGTGCAGAGATTATATCCGACAGTAAGCAGCAAGAAAGAGGAGGAGCTACACCTGGGGAGGGTGTCACGGTGGCCCCCCCGTGCCCCCCGTACCCCCCGGCGCCTGGCAGCAGCTTCCTCGCTGCTCGCTGACCAGGCGCCGAGTGATATCGCGGTCGGTTCCACACACGTGGGACGCTGGGGGGCGCGGCCTGGCGTGCTGACGCGGACCCGCCAGGTTTAAAGCCCAGACTCACAGAGACGCCGGTGCCCTGACGTGGTAGTTACTTCCCGCAGAGCTCTTGTATATTTGGCAAACGACTATTCTGTGTATGACCCTTGGCATTGGCAAACGACCACTCTGTGTATGACCCTTGGCATTGGCAAACGACCACTCTGTGTATGACCCTTGGCATTGGCAAACGACCACTCTGTGTATGACCCTTGGCATTGGCAAACGACCACTCTGTGTATGACCCTTGGCATTGGCAAACGACCACTCTGTGTATGACCCTTGGCATTGGCAAACGAATTATTCTGTGTGTGACCCCTGGCATTGGCAAACGAACCATTCTGTGCGTAACCCCTGGTATTGGCATTAACTCTTCTCATTCTGGTATTGAGGTCAGTCTGTGTGGCACCCTAAGCACACATCAGACTACCTCTTGTCTGGTTAGGATCTTGGGAAGAGCTAAATTATTCTAGGTCTTGTGTATCGTTCTAGTGTCATTCTTGTGGATACACTATCCTGTCATATTCTGTGTCTGTCTAGTCGTGCCGACCAACCTAAGGATCGGAAGGGTAGAGAGTGTCCTGCGTATAGGGACCACTAGTCAGATAGCTGAGGGATCCGTGACAATATCTGGTATTTTCTCTTGTATGTGATCTGTGCTGCCATTCTAGTAATCTGTCTAGTAGAGCCGACCACTCAAGGATCGGAAGGTTAGAGAGTGACCTGCGTATAGGGACCACTACTCTAGTATCAGGGGGATCCGTGACAGAGGGACTATATGGATTAACGTATTGGGACTGTTGGGGGCGCGGTTATTCCCTGTTGTGATGGAACAGTTTTTTTCTTTCTATTACATGTTAAACCTCTTGCTGCTGAGAGAAAATAAAAGAGAGAAGGCAAATACTCGCCTCCGAGTCCTGCGATGAAATTGTGTGCATTCTTGGTGCTTTGTGTTTCAGCGCACTGCGGCGATTCCACTTCGCCATAATTATGGTGAATTCACTATTTAGCAAATGGCCTCCGTATTTTTCCGAAATTCGAGACACCGAAGAAGTTATCAGACGCTGCCGAAAGCCACCGCATCGCACCAAAGCGGCACCGGCGAATTCCACCGAACTGTAAAAAAGTCTATTCTCCTCATAAGGGGTTAAATCGATAAAAATGTTATAAAATGCGTTTAAATAATTTAAAAAATCCTTTAAAAATAATAAAAAGGTCTTTTCAAAAAATAAAAAACAAAAATGTCTTAAAAATAATAAGCGCTCTTTAAAATAAATAAATTAGTTTTTTTCCATTGGATCCAGTTTAAACCTGAACAAACACTGAAAATCAGGACATTTTGCCGGAATTTCGGTGCAGTTTGGCGTTCTGTGAATGGAAGACACGATAGTCTTCTATGAGCATTTTCAGCGCCGGTGAATCGCACCGTATTTCGGCGTCTCTTTGAAATGACAGATATGGTGACAGTCACCATTCAGGGCTGTGACAGATCTCTACGCCGACAGGGTCACATCTGTTAATGCTGCTTCCTCGCCGGACCCCACCCCCCCCAGTGTTCTCCCAGGAGACTCTCGTGCCTTTCCCCAGTCCTCAGACGGAGCTTAAGGACCGGGACTCGTAGAGAGTCGCTAGCACCCCCAGAAATAAGGCAACGCTGTATATCTGGAGGTTTTCAGGGTCAGAGTGGAACTCTCTTAATTGGGGACAGACACATATTTATACGATCACACATGGGTCATTTTCATATATATATATATATATATATATATATATAACCTGTCAGCAGATAACAAGCTACACATGGAAACTAACGATAGACAATAACATTCTTACATAACACAGATTATATAAATACCCTGCACCTCCCAAATACATTTCTAGGCCCAAATCCAAAGTGACGCCCGTCACAGGTACACTCTCCCCTGCACTCGCTTTCTGTGCGCCTCCTCTGCCCAGTGATCCCTTTATACCAGGGTTTCCCAAACCGGTCCTCGGGACCCTCTAACAGGTCAGGTTTTGCAGATCACCTTGGGGAAACACAGACTGAATCCTGCAATCACTGAGCAGCAAATCATATCCCCTGTGCTGTGCTTCACATATCCTGCAAACCTAGCCTGTTAGGGGTACCTGAGGACAGGTTTAGGAAACCCTGTCTTATAGCGTCCGCATGCTGTGTAACTGCAGCCATGATTACGAGTCAGCGTCCGTCCTCTGCTTACACTCTCACAGACGTGCAGACGCTGCTGCGGGAAGGGACGGACATAACGTCTAAAGCAGTTTCAGGCGAGCGCGTTATGTACGCCCTTGCTGACGTGGCTTCCGGCGTCCGTCGCAGCGTTGTGACCAGCCAGAACTGCACGCGCAACAGTGGCCGTGCTGCGTCCGTGCAGCAGGCCTCTCGGTTAAAGCACTAGGACGCGCGTTGACGGAGCTGCATAGTGCGATCCTCCATAGGAGGCACTAACTGCGCTCGGCGAGGCGGCCAGACGGGCGTCAGAGAGGAAGGAATGTCTACTCTCACAGATGTTCCTTCTGCTCTTCAAAACGCTCGTCTGACCCCGGCCTGACTCAACACGGAGGCGTTTCTGATCTGATCGGCTCCTCCCATCACCCCCCCCCCTACCACTTTTATTTCATTCATCCCCTCCTAAATCTCACACCTGCAAACCCATCCTCTGCAACACCTGCAAACCCATCCTCTGCAACACCTGCAAACCCATCCTCTGCAACACCTGCAAACCCATCCTCTGCAACACCTGCAAACCCATCCTCTGCAACACATGCAAACCCATCCTCTGCAACACCTGCAAACCCATCCTCTGCAACACATGCAAACCCATCCTCTGCAACACATGCAAACCCATTCTCTGCAACACATGCAAACCCATCCTCTGCAGCACCTGCAAACCCATCCTCTGCAGCACCTGCAAAGCCATCCTCTGCAGCACCTGCAAACCCATCCTCTGCAACACATGCAAACCCATCCTCTGCAACACATGCAAACCCATCCTCTGCAACACCTGCAAACCCATCCTCTGCAGCACCTGCAAACCGATCCTCTGCAACACCTGCAAACCCATCCTCTGCAACACATGCAAACCCATCCTCTGCAACACCTGCAAACCCATCCTCTGCAGCACCTGCAAACCGATCCTCTGCAACACATGCAAACCCATCCTCTGCAGCACCTGCAAACCCATCCTCTGCAACACCTGCAAACCCATCCTCTGCAACACATGCAAACCCATCCTCTGCAACACATGCAAACCCATCCTCTGCAACACATGCAAACCCATCCTCTGCAACACCTGCAAACCCATCCTCTGCAGCACCTGCAAACCCATCCTCTGCAGCACCTGCAAACCCATCCTCTGCAACACATGCAAACCCATCCTCTGCAGCACCTGCAAACCCATCCTCTACAACATCTGCAAACCCATCCTCTGCAACATCTGCAAACCCATCCTCTGCAACACCTGCAAACCCATCCTGTGCAACACCTGCAAACCCATCCTCTGCAACACCTGCAAACCCATCCTGTGCAACACCTGCAAACCCATCCTCTACAACACATGCAAACCCAGGAACACGTGTAAACACATGCAAACCCATCCTCGGCAACACATGCAACCCCATCCTCTGCAACACCTGCAAACCCAGGAACACATGTAAACACCTGCAAACCCACCCTCTGCAACACATGCAAACCCAGGAACACATGTAAACACCTGCAAACCCACCCTCTGCAACACATGCAAACCCAGGAACACATGTAAACACCTACAAACCCACCCTCCGCAACACCTGCAAACCCAGGAACACATGTAAACCCATCCTCTGGAACACATGTAAACACCTGCAAACCCAGGAACACATGTAAACCCATCCTCTGGAATACATGTAAACACCTGCAAACCCAGGAACACATGTAAACACCTGCAAACCCATCCTCTGCAACACCTGCAAACCCAGGAACACATGTAAACACCTACAAACCCATCCTCTGCAACACATGCAAACCCAGGAACACATGTAAAAACCTGAAACCCCAGGAACACATGTAAACACCTGCAAACCCATCCTCTGCAACACCTGCAAACCCATCCTCTGCAACACCTGCAAACCCATCCTCTGCAACACCTGCAAACCCATCCTCTGCAACACCTGCAAACCCATCCTCTGCAACACCTGCAAACCCATCCTCTGCAGCACCTGCAAACCCATCCTCTGCAGCACCTGCAAACCGATCCTCTGCAACACATGCAAACCCATCCTCTGCAGCACCTGCAAACCCATCCTCTGCAACACCTGCAAACCCATCGTCTGCAACACCTGCAAATCCATCCTCTGCAACACCTGCAAACCCATCCTCTGCAGCACCTGCAAACCCATCCTCTGCAGCACCTGCAAACCCATCCTCTGCAACACCTGCAAACCCATCCTCTGCAACACCTGCAAACCCATCCTCTGCAACACATGCAAACCCATCCTCTACAACACATGCAAACCCAGGAACACGTGTAAGCACATGCAAACCCATCCTCGGCAACACATGCAACCCCATCCTCGGCAACACATGCAACCCCATCCTCTGCAACACCTGCAAACCCAGGAACACATGTAAAAACCTGCAAGCCCATCCTCTGCAACACCTGCAAACCCATCCTCTGCAGCACCTGCAAACCCATCCTCTGCAGCACCTGCAAACCGATCCTCTGCAACACATGCAAACCCATCGTCTGCAACACCTGCAAACCCATCGTCTGCAACACCTGCAAATCCATCCTCTGCAACACCTGCAAACCCATCCTCTGCAACACCTGCAAACCCATCCTCTGCAGCACCTGCAAACCCATCCTCTGCAGCACCTGCAAACCCATCCTCTGCAACACCTGCAAACCCATCCTCTGCAACACCTGCAAACCCATCCTCTGCAACACATGCAAACCCATCCTCTGCAACACATGCAAACCCATCCTCTGCAACACATGCAAACCCAGGAACACATGTAAACCCATCCTCTGCAACAAATGCAAACCCAGGAACACATGTAAACACCTGCAAACCCAGGAACACATGTAAACCCATCCTCTGAAACACATGCAAACCCAGGAACACATGTAAACACCTGCAAACCCAGGAACACATGTAAACACCTGCAAACCCATCCTCTGCGACACATGCAAACCCATTCTCTACAACACATGCAAACCCAGGAACACGTGTAAACACATGCAAACCCATCCTCTGCAACACCTGCAAAGCCATCCTCTGCAACACCTGCAAAGCCATCCTCTGCAACACCTGCAAACCCAGGAACACATGTAAACAACTGCAAAACCTTCCTCTACAACACATGCAAACCCTTCCTCTGCAACACCTGCAAACCCAGGAACACATGTAAACACCTGCAAACCCATCCTCTGCGACACATGCAAACCCATCCTCTGCAACACCTGCAAACCCATCCTCTGCAACACATGCAAACCCAGGAACACATGTAAACACCTGCAAACCCAGGAACACATGTAAACACCTGCAAACCCACCCTCTGCAACACATGCAAACCCAGGAACACATGCAAACCCATCCTCTGAAACACATGCAAACCCATCCTCTGCAACACCTGCAAACCCATCCTCTGCAACACCTGCAAACCCATCCTCTGCAACACATGCAAACCCAGGAACACATGTAAACACCTGCAAACCCACCCTCTGCAACACATGCAAACCCATCCTCTGCAACACCTGCAAACCCATCCTCTGCAACACCTGCAAACCCAGGAACACATGTAAACACATGCAAACCCATTCTCTGCAACACATGCAAACCCAGGAACCCGTGTAAAAACCTGCAAACCCAGGAACACATGTAAACACCTGCAATCCCATCCTCTGCAATACATGCAAACCCAGGAACACATGTAAACACCTGCAAACCCACCCTCTGCAACACATGCAAACCCAGGAACACATGTAAACACCTGCAAACCCACCCTCTGCAACACATGCAAACCCAGGAACACATTTAAACACCTGCAAACCCAGGAACACATGTAAACCCATCCTCTGCAACACCTGCAAACCCAGGAACACATGTAAACACCTGCAAACCCAGGAACACATGTAAACCCATCCTCTGCAACACATGCAAACCCAGGAACACATGTGTTCCTGGGTTTGCAGGTGTTTACATGTAAACACCTGCAAACCCATCCTCTGCAACACCTGCAAACCCATCCTCTGCAACACCTGCAAATTCAGGAACACATGTAAACACCTGCAAACCCATCCTCTGCAACACATGCAAACCCAGGAACACATGTAAACACCTGCAAACCCAGGAACACATGTAAACCCATCCTCTGCAACACATGCAAACCCAGGAACACATGTGTTCCTGGGTTTGCAGGTGTTTACATGTAAACACCTGCAAACCCATCCTCTGCAACACCTGCAAACCCATCCTCTGCAACACCTGCAAATTCAGGAACACATGTAAACACCTGCAAACCCATCCTCTGCAACACATGCAAACCCATCCCCTGCAACACCTGCAAACCCATCCTCTGCAACACATGAAAACCCTTTCTCTGCAACACATGCAAACCCATCCTCTGCAACACATGCAAACCCAGGGACACATGCAAACCCATCCTCTGCAACACCTGCAAAACCAGGAACACATGTAAACACCTGCAAACCCAGCCTCTGCAACACCTGCAAACCCATCATCTGCAACACATGCAAACCCATCCTCTGCAACACATGCAAACCCTTCCTCTGCAACACATGCAAACCCTTCCTCTGCAACACATGCAAACCCATCCTCTGCAACACATGCAAACCCATCCTCTGCAACACATGCAAACCCAGGAACACATGCAAACCCTTCCTCTGCAACACATGCAAACCCATCCTCTGCAACACATGCAAACCCATCCTCTGCAACACATACAAACCCAGGAACACATGCAAACCCTTCCTCTGCAACACATGCAAACCCATCCTCTGCAACACATACAAACCCAGGAACACATGCAAACCCTTCCTCTGCAACACATGCAAACCCTTCCTCTGCAACACATGCAAACCCTTCCTCTGCAACACATGCAAACCCATCCTCTGCAACACATGCAAACCCATCCTCTGCAACACATGCAAACCCAGGAACACATGCAAACCCTTCCTCTGCAACACATGCAAACCCATCCTCTGCAACACATGCAAACCCATCCTCTGCAACACATACAAACCCAGGAACACATGCAAACCCTTCCTCTGCAACACATGCAAACCCATCCTCTGCAACACATACAAACCCAGGAACACATGCAAACCCTTCCTCTGCAACACATGCAAACCCATCCTCTGCAACACATGCAAACCCAGAAACACGTTTAAACACATACAAACCCAGGAACACGTGTAAACACATACAAACCCAGGAACACGTTTAAACACATACAAACCCAGGAACACGTGTAAACACATACAAACCCAGGAACACGTTTAAACACATACAAACCCAGGAACACGTTTAAACACATACAAACCCAGGAACACGTGTAAACACATACAAACCCAGGAACACGTGTAAATGCATACAAACCCAGGAACCCGTGTAAACGCATACAAATCCAGGAACACGTGTAAATGCATACAAACCCAGGAACACGTGTAAACACATACAAACACAGGAACACGTGTAAATGCATACAAACCCAGGAACACGTGTAAATGCATACAAACCCAGGAACACGTGTAAACGCATGCAAACCCCAGAACACCTGTAAACAGCCGGGAGATGTCCACGTGTTCCTCATTAAGCGCTTTCTAAGAGAAAATCTGAATATTAAAGGAGATTTACAGGTCAAAGGCTCGTGCTGACAGGCTCATTAAACCCCCCCCCCCCCGTATGGGCACCATGTGACATATTATGTTAAGATATTAAGCCACGTCCACGTGCGTGCGTGTGTCATGTGTCACTGTGATCTTTGTGTTTCGTGCAGGGACTGGATTCGGCAGCTTGTCGCCTTCTAACAAGATCAAGGGTACGCCGCTGATTAAGAAGGGTTTTCGAGAAGACGGCTCGAAGCAGCAGGCCCGGGGAGAGCACGGCGCGGCTCCGTTACAGGTGAGGGCGATGACGTGAGCCTCGTGCACACAACCGACCTGTATCACCAGCAATCACCCGTGTGAAACGTGCACTCAAGTCTCCTGTGACACCAGTACATGCTCAGAGCGCGGGGTCTCATATCTGTCCAATAACGGTAACATGCCACCGCCTCGTCTCACGGCACACTGTTCTGCTTGGTGTGCGGGGTTACGTACACAGGACACACACAGAAAACACGGACAGCTGGAGATGGTCTCTAGGGATGCAATGATACTAGTATCGGTGCGAATACCGGCATTTGCATGAGTACTTGTACTCGTGCAAATGCGCCCAATACTTCTACTGATACCGGAAGCCATCGCTGGGCTGGCTTGCTGTGCAGTATCCGAGGAGCTAGGGCGGCTGGCAGAATGCTCTAACAGCATTCTGCCAGGCCCCTCTAGCCAGCTGTGTTCCAACGAGCAGCCTTTGGCTTGTGCAGGTTGTAACGTGGCTCCGCTGGGGTTTCCAGCCGCTCTATCGCGAGATCCAGCAGAGTTTGCAAGCTCTTAAATGCAAAATCTTGTGAGCGCGTAGCTTGAGGCCCCAGCGGAGCCGCGTTACAACCTTCACAAGCCGGGGGCCGCATGCTGGAACGCAGCCAGCTGCAGGGGCCTGGCAGAATGCTGTAAGTGCCTTGGTCCAGCCGCCTCAGTGTCTGAGGTCTGGGATGTGTGAATATGTATCTGAGGTCTGGAATGTGTGTGTGTATATATGTATAGGTATCTGAGGTCTGGGATGTGTGTATATGTATCTGAGGTCTGGAATGTGTGAATATGTATCTGAGGTCTGGAATGTGTGAATATGTATCTGAGGTCTGGAATGTGTGAATATGTATCTGAGGTCTGGAATGTGTGTGTGTGTATATATGTATAGGTATCTGAGGTCTGGGATGTGTGTATATGTATCTGAGGTCTGGGATGTGTGTATATGTATCTGAGGTCTGGAATGTGTGAATATGTATCTGAGGTCTGGAATGTGTGTGTGTATATGTATAGGTATCTGAGGTCTGGGATGTGTGTATATGTATCTGAGGTCTGGAATGTGTGAATATGTATCTGAGGTCTGGAATGTGTGAATATGTATCTGAGGTCTGGAATGTGTGAATATGTATCTGAGGTCTGGAATGTGTGAATATGTATCTGAGGTCTGGAATGTGTGAATATGTATCTGAGGTCTGGAATGTGTGAATATGTATCTGAGGTCTGGAATGTGTGAATATGTATCTGAGGTCTGGAATGTGTGAATATGTATCTGAGGTCTGGAATGTGTGTGTGTGTATATATGTATAGGTATCTGAGGTCTGGGATGTGTGTATATGTATCTGAGGTCTGGAATGTGTGAATATGTATCTGAGGTCTGGAATGTGTGTGTGTATATATGTATAGGTATCTGAGGTCTGGGATGTGTGTATATGTATCTGAGGTCTGGAATGTGTGAATATGTATCTGAGGTCTGGAATGTGTGAATATGTATCTGAGGTCTGGAATGTGTGAATATGTATCTGAGGTCTGGAATGTGTGAATATGTATCTGAGGTCTGGAATGTGTGAATATGTATCTGAGGTCTGGGATGTGTGTGTATATATGTATAGGTATCTGAGGTCTGGTGTCTGTGCGTGAGGTCAGTGTGTGTATATATATGTATAGGTATCTGAGGTCTGGGATGTGTGTGTGAGGTCAGTGTGTGCAAGCTGTGCAGGGGTAAGGCTAGGGTCAGACAAAAGCATTTTTCCCTGCGAACGTGAAAAAGTGCGTCCGAACGCATTGACGTATTTTTTCATGGAATGCACAAAAACGGTCAGATGACGCGCATTTTCGGGCGTGATTTTGTACGGATCGTCAATAAAACTGTTTTTGCGTCTGGACGTTATGTAGGCTGGACATTAGCAGTGTCTGACATCTCCTAATCACGCACACACGCCGCTATGCCGCAGCTGCGCACTCAGTACGTCAGTACTAGCGGTTCAGCGTTCTCAGAAAAATGCGTTCAAATTCCACTTGCATTGCACGGCCGGACGTTTGTGCGGCCGTACATCGTATATTGGCCGTCATTGCCCGTCATCTGCTGCTAGTGCGGCCGTAATTATGTGCGCCAGAACGCACGTTAAAAGTGCGCTGGTCTGACCCCAGCCTTAATCGAGTTTCTGGCCATACATTTCAATATTAACTTAAACTGGACAGGCTTTCAGCAAAATCCTAAATTATTTATTGGAAAGCGTCACATGACATTAAATAAAAGTATCGGTGCTCACTCTTAAAGGGACACTCTAGTCTAAGCAACAGGACCACCTAAGATATTTTAGGTGGTCATGATACCCAGAGTATGCCGCACTCTGTCCCCCCTCCCTCCGCTCGGCAGTTCAGCTGAAAACAGCTGATAGAGGCGGAGGAGTTTACTCCGCCCTCCCAGCTGTCAGTCAGCAGAGCGGGAATCATATTTCCCGCTTCTGCCGACTTTTGCCGAGTAGGAGACGTCATGGTGCTTTCAGCTTTCAGCGCGATGACGTCTCCAACTCACCGCAGAAGCTGGCGTCTCCCTCTGAGGGTTAGTGTTGAGCGCATCCTCTTGCACGCAACACTAATCCTCAGAGGGAGCCGGGAGGAAGCCTGCCGATTGGCTGGCTTATGTGAGAGGTGCGCATGCACGCTTCTCACGTAAACCAGAAGCCAAGACGCAGCAAGAAGAAGGACGGGAGTGGAGGAGGGAGGTGAGTATGAAAAAAAAAAGACGCCGCTGGAAACAAGTGGATTTTAGGTTAAGTATTACAGTTACAAGAAAAGAAATAAAGATTTATTAAGGGAATAGGGATAGGTTAGGATAAAAAAAACAGGGGGGGGTGATTTTTGAGTAGAGTGTTCCTTTAGGCTAGGGTCAGACTGAGGCAGTGCGAACGCGCGTTCTGGCGCACTTAATCACGGCCGTGCTAGCAGCAGATGACAGGCAATGACGGCCAATATACGAAGTACGGTCGCACAAAAGTCCGGCTGCGCAACGCAAGTGGAAAATGAACGCATTTTTTCGAGAACGTTAAACCACTAGTACTGACGTACAGAGTGCGCTGCGTCCGCTAGCGGCGTGTGTGCGTGAATTGGAGACATCAGACGCTGCTAATGTCCGGCCAACATAACGTCCAGATGCAAGAAGTGTTTTATTGATGATCCGTACAAAATCACGGATGAAACTGCGCATAGTATGACCACTATTGCGTATTCCGTGAAAAAATACGTCCATTCTTCGAACGCACATTTTCACGGACAACGTGAAAAATGCGTTAGTCTGACCCTAGCCTAAATAGAACGGTATCGGTGCCTCCCCTAATTTTCTCCAAACAGAATTGTGATTTTACACATTCTGTAGGGTCTATTCACAAAGCGCTTAGTCTTTCAACGCATTTCAGCGATTCCATTTTGCCAAAATTTTGTTCACTATTTAGAGAATGGTCACCGTATTTTGCCGAAATTGGAGTCACTGAAGCAGTGGTTCGTTGGTGACAGTCAAACTTCCACAGACCTCACTGCTGTTACTAACCTTAGACTAGAAATCTCTTCATTGTCCTCCTCCATTAACCACTCAACCTCATTCACTCCCTCACTCAACCTCATTCACTCCCTCACTCAACCTCATTCACTCCCTCACTCAACCTCATTCACTCCCTCACTCAACCTCATTCACTCCCTCACTCAACCTCATTCACTCCCTCACTCAACCTCATTCACTCCCTCACTCAACCTCATTCACTCCCTCACTCAACCTCATTCACTCCCTCACTCAACCTCATTCACTCCCTCACTCAACCTCATTCACTCCCTCACTCAACCTCATTCACTCCCTCACTCAACCTCATTCACTCCCTCACTCACCTCATTCACTCCCTCACTCAACCTCATTCACTCCCACTCAACCTCATTCACTCCCTCACTCAACCTCATTCACTCCCTCACTCAACCTCATTCACTCCCTCACTCAACCCCATTCACTCCCTCACTCAACCCCATTCACTCTCTCACTCAACCCCATTCACTCTCTCACTCAACCCCATTCACTCCCTCACTCAACCTCATTCACTCCCTCACTCAACCTCATTCACTCCCTCACTCAACCTCATTCACTCCCTCACTCAACCCCATTCACTCCCTCACTCAACCCCATTCACTCCCTCACTCAACCTCATTCACTCCCTCACTCAACCTCATTCACTCCCTCACTCAACCTCATTCACTCCCTCACTCAACCCAATTCACTCCTTTTCTCACTCAACCCCATTCACTCCTGTCTTCCTTTTCTCCGGTCTCATAGGAGGATGTCTTGTCACTTCTCTTGTCTTGCCCGACCATCTGTCTACTTGACCCCATCCCCTCACACCTTATTCAGTCTGTCCTACCAGTTACTGTGCCTGCTTTGACTCATATTTTTAACCTCTCCCTCTCCTCTGATGTCTTCCACTCTGTATTCAAACATGCTCTGATCATCCCCCATTCTAAGGCTAATGTCAGATGAACGCAGTCTGAGCGCACTCTGCGTGCTGCATAACGGACGGGTGTACAGACGGAAGATACTGTAGACCCCACACGGCCCGTTTTTCTTGACAGACGTTGGAAAAAAAAAGGGAATTATGGGAAACAAAATTAATATGAAAAATGATAAAAATTGGTACATGATATGAAAAGCCATTTTGTGCGTCAAGGTGCTGGACGTCGCAAATGAGCTGCGTCTGACTTCTCCCTATCACTCACACACAACGCTACACGGATCTGCACCTACTTCGTGTCTGGGTCTATTGCTCATGATTCTATGCTATGACGGACGTTAACCTGTGCGGTGACGCGGACGTGATCACTGCATTCATTTGACTCCAGCCTTAAGAAGCATCTCTTGACCCCACCTCCTTCTCAAACTATCGTCCCATCTCTCTGTTCCCCTTTGCCTCCAAAATCCTTAGAAAGCCTGATCTATTACCAGCTCAGCTCACCCGTTTTGTTACTGCTAACTCTCTACTTGATCCACACCAGTCCAGCTTTCGCTTCCAGCGGCCACGGAGACGGCTCTGACCAAGGTGACTAATGATTTAGCTGCCACTGAAACCAAAGGTCACTTCTTCCTCATTCTTCTTGATCTGCTGCATTTGACACTGCTGGTCACCCTCTCCTGCTCCTCACGCTGCATCAGCTTGGCCTCAGTGACTTCGCTCTCTCCTGGTTCTCTTCCTATCTCCCTCTTCGCTCCTTCAGTGTCTCCTTCACTGGTGCCTCTTCTCCACCAACTCCTCTTTCAGTTGGGGTACCTCAAGGCTCTGTTCTGGGTCCCCTACTCTTCTCAATCTATACGGCCTCTCTTGTTAACCTCATCTCTTCCTATGGATTTCAATATCACCTCTATGCTGACGACACCCAAATCTACCTTTCCTTCCCCGATCTTGTAACTGTAATTCTACTTGTTTTAGGGTTAGGTTACTATTTGTGCTTGTTTTAGGGTTAGGTTACTATTTGTGTTTGTTTTAGGGTTAGGTTACTATTTCTGCTTGTTTTAGGGTTAGGTTACTATTTCTGCTTGTTTTAGGGTTAGGTTACTATTTGTGTTTGTTTTAGGGTTAGGTTACTATTTGTGCTTGTTTTAGGGTTAGGTTACTATTTGTGTTTGTTTTAGGGTTAGGTTACTATTTGTGTTTGTTTTAGGGTTAGGTTACTATTTGTGTTTGTTTTAGGGTTAGGTTACTATTTGTGCTTGTTTTAGGGTTAGGTTACTATTTGTGTTTGTTTTAGGGTTAGGTTACTGTTTGTGCTTGTTTTAGGGTTAGGTTACTATTTGTGTTTGTTTTAGGGTTAGGTTACTATTTGTGTTTGTTTTAGGGTTAGGTTACTATTTGTGCTGGTTTTAGGGTTAGGTTACTATTTGTGTGTGTTTTTGGGTTAGGTTACTATTTGTGTGTGTTTTTGGGTTAGGTTACTATTTGTGTTTGTTTTAGGGTTAGGTTACTGTTTGTGTTTGTTTTAGGGTTAGGTTACTATTTGTGTTTGTTTTAGGGTTAGGTTACTATTTGTGTTTGTTTTAGGGTTAGGTTACTATTTGTGTTTGTTTTAGGGTTAGGTTACTGTTTGTGTTTGTTTTAGGGTTAGGTTACTATTTGTGTGTGTTTTTGGGTTAGGTTACTATTTGTGTTTGTTTTAGGGTTAGGTTACTATTTGTGCTTGTTTTAGGGTTAGGTTACTATTTGTGCTTGTTTTAGGGTTAGGTTACTATTTGTGTTTGTTTTAGGGTTAGGTTACTGTTTGTGTTTGTTTTAGGGTTAGGTTACTATTTGTGCTTGTTTTAGGGTTAGGTTACTATTTGTGTTTGTTTTAGGGTTAGGTTACTATTTCTGCTTGTTTTAGGGTTAGGTTACTATTTCTGCTTGTTTTAGGGTTAGGTTACTATTTGTGTTTGTTTTAGGGTTAGGTTACTATTTGTGTTTGTTTTAGGGTTAGGTTACTATTTGTGCTTGTTTTAGGGTTAGGTTACTATTTGTGTTTGTTTTTAGGGTTAGGTTACTATTTGTGTTTGTTTTAGGGTTAGGTTACTATTTGTGCTTGTTTTAGGGTTAGGTTACTATTTGTGCTTGTTTTAGGGTTAGGTTACTATTTGTGTTTGTTTTAGGGTTAGGTTACTATTTGTTTGTTTTAGGGTTAGGTTACTATTTGTGCTTGTTTTAGGGTTAGGTTACTATTTGTGTTTGTTTTAGGGTTAGGTTACTATTTCTGCTTGTTTTAGTGTTAGGTTACTATTTCTGCTTGTTTTAGGGTTAGGTTACTATTTGTGCTTGTTTTAGGGTTAGGTTACTATTTGTGCTTGTTTTAGGGTTAGGTTACTATTTGTGCTTGTTTTAGGGTTAGGTTACTATTTGTGCTTGTTTTAGGGGTAGGTTACTATTTGTGCTTGTTTTAGGGTTTGTCACGGATCCCCCTGATTACTATAGCGTTGGTCCCTATACGCAGGTCTCTCTCTAACCTTCCGATCCTTAGAGTGGTCGGCACGTCTAGACAGACTACTAGGATGGCAGTACAGAGCACATACAAAAAGAGACGTCACGAATCCCTCTACTCTCTGACTAGTAGTCCCTTGAGACAGGACACTCTCTACCCTTCCGATCCTTAGAGTGGTCGGCACGTCTAGACAGATTGATAGGATGGCAGTACAGAGCACATACAAAATACAAGGGGTGGTCTGATGTGCTTAGGGTGCCACACAGACTGACCTCCGTACCAGAATAGAGGAGTGATACAAATGCCAGGGGTCAATACACAGAATAGTCGTTTTGCCAATGCCAGGGGTCGATACACAGAATAGTCGTTTTGCCAATGCCAGGGGTCGATACACAGAATAGTCGTTTTGCCAATGCCAGAGGTCGATACACAGAATAATTCTTAGCCAGAAACGCACAAGAGCTCTGCGGGAAGTAACTACCACGTCAGGGCACTGGCATAGTGGAGAAGCTGGGTTTTAAACCCGGCGGGTCCGCGTCATCACGCGAGGCCCCGCCTCCCGGCGTCCCACGTGTGCGGAAGCGACCGGCGCTATTTACTCGGCGCCTGGCCAGCGAGCAGCGAGGACGCTGCTGCCAGGCGCCGCCGGAACGGGGGTACGTGACAGGGTTAGGTTACCATTTGTGCTTGTTTTAGGGTTAGGTTACTATTTCTGCTTGTTTTAGGGTTAGGTCAGTATTTGTGCTTGTTTTAGGGTTAGGTTACTATTTATGATTGTTTTAGGGTTAGGTTACTATTTGTGCTTGTTTTAGGGTTAGGTTACTATTTGTGTTTGTTTTAGGGTTAGGTTACTATTTGTGCTTGTTTTAGGGTTAGGTTACTATTTGTGCTTGTTTTAGGGTTAGGTTACTATTTGTGCTTGTTTTAGGGTTAGGTTACTATTTGTGCTTGTTTTAGGGTAGGTTACTATTTGTGCTTGTTTTAGGGTTAGGTTACTATTTGTGTTTGTTTTAGGGTTAGGTTACTATTTGTGTTTGTTTTAGGGTTAGGTTACTATTTGTGCTTGTTTTAGGGTTAGGTTACTATTTGTGCTTGTTTTAGGGTTAGGTTACTATTTGTGTTTGTTTTAGGGTTAGGTTAATATTTGTGTTTGTTTTAGGGTTAGTTTACTATTTGTGCTTGTTTTAGGGTTAGGTCACTATTTCTGCTTGTTTTAGGGTTAGGTTACTATTTGTGCTTGTTTTAGGGTTAGGTTACTATTTGTGCTTGTTTTAGGGTTAGGTTACTATTTGTGCTTGTTTTAGGGTTAGGTTACTATTTGTGCTTGTTTTAGGGTTAGGTTACTATTTGTGCTTGTTTTAGGGTTAGGTTACTATTTGTGTTTGTTTTAGGGTTAGGTTACTATTTGTGCTTGTTTTAGGGTTAGGTTACTATTTGTGCTTGTTTTAGGGTTAGGTTACTATTTGTGTTTGTTTTAGGGTTAGGTTAATATTTGTGTTTGTTTTAGGGTTAGTTTACTATTTGTGCTTGTTTTAGGGTTAGGTCACTATTTCTGCTTGTTTTAGGGTTAGGTTACTATTTCTGCTTGTTTTAGGGTTAGGTTACTATTTGTGCTTGTTTTAGGGTTAGGTTACTATTTGTGCTTGTTTTAGGGTTAGGTTACTATTTGTGCTTGTTTTAGGGTTAGGTTACTATTTGTGTTTGTTTTAGGGTTAGGTTACTATTTGTGCTTGTTTTAGGGTTAGGTTACTATTCGTGTTTGTTTTAGGGTTAGGTTACTATTTGTGTTTGTTTTAGGGTTAGGTTACTGTTTGTGCTTGTTTTAGGGTTAGGTTACTATTTGTGTTTGTTTTAGGGTTAGGTTACTATTTGTGTTTGTTTTAGGGTTAGGTTACTATTTGTGCTGGTTTTAGGGTTAGGTTACTATTTGTGTGTGTTTTTGGGTTAGGTTACTATTTGTGTGTGTTTTTGGGTTAGGTTACTATTTGTGTTTGTTTTAGGGTTAGGTTACTGTTTGTGTTTGTTTTAGGGTTAGGTTACTATTTGTGTTTGTTTTAGGGTTAGGTTAATATTTGTGTTTGTTTTAGGGTTAGTTTAATTTGTGCTTGTTTTAGGGTTAGGTCACTATTTCTCTGTTGTTTTAGGGTTAGGTTACTATTTCTGCTTGTTTTAGGTTAGGTTACTATTTGTGCTTGTTTTAGGGTTAGGTTACTATTTGTTGCTTGTTTTAGGGTTAGGTTACTATTTGTGCTTGTTTTAGGGTTAGGTTACTATTTGTGTTTGTTTTAGGTTAGGTACTATTTTGTGCTTGTTTTAGGGTTAGGTTACTATTCGTGTTTGTTTTAGGGTTAGGTTACTATTTGTGTTTGTTTTAGGGTTAGGTTACTTGTTTGTGCTTGTTTTAGGGTTAGGTTACTATTTGTTTGTTTTAGGGTTAGGTTACTATTTGTGTTTGTTTTAGGTTAGGTTACTATTTGTGCTGGTTTTAGGGTTAGGTTACTATTTGTGTGGTTTTTTGGGTTAGGTTACTATTTGTGTGTGTTTTAGGGTTAGGTACTATTTGTGTGTGTTTTAGGGTTAGGTTACTATTTGTGTGTGTTTTTGGGTTAGGTTACTATTTGTGTTTGTTTTAGGGTTAGGTTACTATTTGTGTGTGTTTTAGGGTTAGGTTACTATTTGTGTGTGTGTTTTTGGGTTAGGTTACTATTGTTGTTTGTTTTAGGGTAGGTTACTGTTTGTTTTGTTTTAGGGTTAGGTTACTATTTGTGTTTGTTTTAGGGTTAGGTTACTTTTGTGTTTGTTTTAGGGTTAGGTTACTATTTGTGTTTGTTTTAGGGTTAGGTTACTGTTTGTGTTTGTTTTAGGGTTAGGTTACTATTTGTGTGTGTTTTTGGGTTAGGTTACTATTTGTGTTGTTTTAGGGTTAGGTTACTATTTGTGCTTGTTTTAGGGTTAGGTTACTATTTGTGCTTGTTTTAGGGTTAGGTTACTATTTGTGCTTGTTTTAGGGTTAGGTTACTATTGTGTTTGTTTTAGGGTTAGGTTACTATTTGTGTTTGTTTTAGGGTTAGTTACTGTTTGTGTTTGTTTTAGGGTTAGGTTACTATTTGTGTTTGTTTTAGGGTTAGGTTACTATTTGTGTTTGTTTTAGGGTTAGGTTACTATTTGTGTTTGTTTTAGGGTTAGGTTACTGTTTGTGTTTGTTTTAGGGTTAGGTTACTATTTGTGTTTGTTTTAGGGTTAGGTTACTATTTGTGTTTGTTTTTGGGTTAGGTTACTATTTGTGTTTGTTTTAGGGTTAGGTTACTATTTGTGCTTGTTTTAGGGTTAGGTTACTATTTGTGTTTGTTTTTGGGTTAGGTTACTGTTTGTGTTTGTTTTAGGGTTAGGTTATTATTTGTTTTTGTTTCAGGGTTTGTGATGGGACGCCGTCTCTTCCCGTCTGTCCTGGCTCTCCAGACACCCCCTTAGGCCCCCGGCACACGAGCGTTAACAGAGCGAGGAAGGAACGTTTGTGAAAGTGGGCGTTCCTTCCACTCTCTGCGCTCAGCGTACAAAGCGTGATCTTCCTATGGAGAATCGCGCTTTGTATCCTGTCAGCGTCCGTTTAGCTTTTTGACGGGGAGGACTTTTTCACGTCTGGTGGATGGGCTTCCCCGTCAAAAACCCACGGACGCGGGGAAGTGCGGGCGCACATGAGCCATAAATACGCTCGTGTGCCGGGGGCCTTACCAGGATCAGCCCGGCTTCTGAGTTGCTCGGAACTCAGTGCCTCGAGCAGCCTGATCCGCAGCTCCAGACCCGCTTGTTCTGCCTCGAGCAGCCTGATCCGCAGCTCCAGACCCGCTTGTTCTGCCTCGAGCAGCCTGATCCGCAGCTCCAGACCCGCTTGTTCTGTCTCGAGCAGCCTGATCCGCAGCTCCAGACCCGCTTGTTCTGCCTCGAGCAGCCTGATCCGCAGCTCCAGACCCGCTTGTTCTGCCTCGAGCAGCCTGATCCGCAGCTCCAGACCCGCTTGTTCTGAACCCCTGCCTTGGAGCCTCTTTGCATTTCCAGAATGCCGCTCTGTGCCATCTGAGGGTGATTATAGCTGTAGCGTAGCTGAAAGAGACACCAGGCTGTATGTTCATTACAGGACACATACTGGCCATTTCTCATGGCCGGCTTTTATGTGGGTCAGAATCAGATAACATTCCTGCCTCCCAGACATTTCGTCAATCGGGTCACATAAGGGAGTAGCTCTGACAGGGGCACCGATTCCGGGACCCCCTAACCCAGATGTTTCGCCTGCGGTGTCTGGATTCAAGGGTCTCCACTGTACGAGTCAGGAGGTCGACCTGGTCACTCAGTGCGCCCATCTGAGACGAATGGACAGATTGCTCCGCTACCACATCTGCAGACCATTCCTGAACCACCACCACTTGGGAACGTAGCTCCTCCACTTCAGATCGTACCCCAGACAGCGCAGCAGACCACGTAGACCTAATCTCAGCCAGAATACTTTGGTAATCGCTCATTGTCGTCTGTCACTGCGGAAGAAATGGCAACAGTATCAGGGGGAGCCAAAATTGAGTCATTACCCGAGGGAGACCCCAATCTTCCAGTAGCACCTGCTGCTCCACATTCAACTCGGAGAGACGACCCTGGGGCCGCGGCGACACGCTTTTCCCGCCAGGAAGGAGCAGGCCATCCTCAAAGCCTCCCTGCGAAGTTCTGGAGAGATTCTCCAGGGCCTCCTGAGACCTCACCGCCTGGGCCCTCCGTTTCTTCTGGGCCCATTGTCACCCGACCACCCTCTCGGTGGGCCTGATCCAGCCAGTTTACAGCAGTCCCACTTCCCAGGGACCACGCGAGTTCGTCATCTTCCGAGGAGCTGAATCCCCAGGGTAAGGCGACTCCCTGATATCTTGCTGGCGCCGTCGAGGGGTCTCCGATTTGCCTCCCGGTCCCATGTTCTTCTTACCCATCCTTCAGGGGTAGGCAATCTGTCCGCGGCCCGCTTCCGCACCGAGCGTCAGGAAAGTCCCCAGTCTGAGTAGGCCGCACTAGGCCCGAATCCTGCTGGAGCTGAAACACGCCAGCAAACGATCGGGGAACCGCTACTCGGGGTGCCCCAGCGTGTCAAAGGGTCCTCAAAAATATAATGCCGGACCAGAGGGTCGCAAATAAAATCAGCAGTTAAAGGCAGATAACGGCAGAGCTCCTCGACACGCGGCTGCTCTCGTCCACGGTCAGCTCCACCCTCCGAGCCGTAACATTCTGCTTCATTTTAAGGCAAAGGATTCTCCATTTGATACGAGAGCAGCGAGAAACTGGTTTTTAGTTTGTTTATTTTATGTTAATTATTTTTTTTAGTTCTGGGGGTTCTGCGCCTACAGCTCCTGAGATGTAAATCTGGCCCTGGATCCGGTGCTTTGTACTGGGTGCGGATCTGGTGCTTTGTCCTGGGGCGGATCCGGTGCTATGTCCTGGGGCGGATCCGGTGCATTGTCCTCGAAGCGGATCCGGTGCGTTGTCCTCGAAGCGGATCCGGTGCGTTGTCCTCGAAGCGGATCCGGTGCATTGTCCTTGGGGCGTATCCGGTGCGTTGTCCTTGGGGCGGATCCGGTGCTTTGTACTGGGGCAGAGCCGGTGCT
The DNA here is from genome assembly GCA_009667805.1 of Leptobrachium leishanense. Lineage (NCBI taxonomy): Eukaryota > Metazoa > Chordata > Amphibia > Anura > Megophryidae > Leptobrachium > Leptobrachium leishanense. Next base: position 58,908,093 of record CM019066.1, on the reverse strand, counting down.
TTTGTCCTGGGTGTGGATCCGGTGCTTTGTCCTGGGGGTGAATCCGGTGCGTTGTCCTGGGTGCGGATCCGGTGCGTTGTCCTGGGGGTGGATCCGGTGCGTTGTCCTGGGGCGGATCCGGTGCGTTGTCCTCGGGGCGGATCCGGTGCGTTGTCCTCGGGGCGGATCCGGTGCGTTGTCCTCGGGGCGGATCCGGTGCGTTGTCCTCGGGGCGGATCCGGTGCGTTGTCCTCGGGGCGGATCCGGGGCGTTGTCCTCGGGGCGGATCCGGGGCGTTGTCCTCGGGGCGGATCCGGGGCGTTGTCCTCGGGGCGGATCCGGGGCGTTGTCCTCGGGGCGGATCCGGGGCGTTGTCCTCGGGGCGGATCCGGTGCTTTGTCCTGGGGCGGATCCGGTGCTTTGTCCTGGTGTAGATCCGGTGCTTTGTCCTGGGGGTGCATCCGGTGCTTTGTCCTGGGGTGGATCCGGTGCTTTGTCCTGGGGTGGATCCGGTGCTTTGTCCTGGGGGTGGATCCGGTGCTTTGTCCTGGGGGTGGATCCGGTGCTTTGTCCTGGGGGTGGATCCGGTGCTTTGTCCTGGGGGTGGATCCGGTGCTTTGTCCTGGGGTGGATCCGGTGCTTTGTCCTGGGGGTGGAATCCGGTGCTTTGTCCTGGGGTGGATCCGGTGCTTTGTCCTGGGGTGATCCGGTGCTTTGTCCTGGGGGTGGATCCGGTGCTTTGTCCTGGGGGTGGATCCGGTGCTTTGTCCTGGGGTGGATCCGGTGCTTTGTCCACTGCACGTGATTCCAGCTTTCATTATGTTACGTTTTGGCCTCATTTGTTGCCGCATAAAGAGTAATTCATGTCTCTCTCATTGTTAGAATTTACAGAAAAGAAGTAACGGCCGAATCGACCAGAGCTACAGCAGGTAAATCCTCATTATACCGCTCACCTCCCTGCTCCACATGTGTCTACTCACACCTCCAGGGAGTGCGTGTTATAGGAGGTGCAGGGAGTGCGTATACTGCTCAGGGAGTGTGTGTTATAGGAGGTGCAGGGAGTGAGTATACTGCTCAGGGAGTGTGGGTTATAGGAGGTGCAGAGAGTGAGTATACTGCTCAGGGAGTGTGTGTTATAGGAGGTGCAGGGAGTGAGTATACTGCTCAGGGAGTGTGTGTTATAGGAGGTGCAGGGAGTGAGTATACTGCTCAGGGAGTGTGTGTTATAGGAGGTGCAGAGAGTAAGTAGACTGCTCAGGGAGTGTGTGTTATAGGAGGTGCAGAGAGTGAGTATACTGCTCAGGGAGTGCGTGTTATAGGAGGTGCAGGGAGTGAGTATACTGCTCAGGGAGTGTGTGTTATAGGAGGTGCAGGGAGTGAGTATACTGCTCAGGGAGTGCGTGTTATAGGAGGTGCAGGGAGTGAGTATACTGCTCAGGGAGTGCGTATTATAGGAGGTGCAGGGAGTGAGTATACTGCTCAGGGAGTGCGTGTTATAGGAGGTGCAGGGAGTATACTGCTCAGGGAGTGCGTGTTATAGGAGGTGCAGGGAGTGCGTGTTATAGGAGGTGCAGGGAGTGCGTGTTATAGGAGGTGCAGGGAGTGCGTGTTATAGGAGTGCAGGAGTGAGTATACTGCTCAGGGAGTGTGTTATAGGAGGTGCAGGGAGTGAGTATACTGCTCAGGGAGTGTGTGTTATAGGAGGTGCAGAGAGTGAATATACTGCTCAGGGAGTGTGTGTTATAGGAGGTGCAGGGAGTGCGTGTTATAGGAGGTGCAGGGAGTGCGTGTTATCGGAGGTGCAGGGAGCGAGTGTTATCGGAGGTGCAGGGAGCGCGTGTTATCGGAGGTGCAGGGAGCGCGTGTTATAGGAGGTGCAGGGAGCGCGTGTTATAGGAGGTGCAGGGAGCGCGTGTTATAGGAGGTGCAGGGAGCGCGTGTTATAGGAGGTGCAGGGAGCGCGTGTTATAGGAGGTGCAGGGAGAGCGTGTTATAGGAGGTGCAGGGAGAGCGTGTTATAGGAGATGCAGGGAGTGTGTGTTATAGGAGGTGTAGGGAGTGAGTATACTGCTCAGGGAGTGCGTGTTATCGGAGGTGCAGGGAGTGTGTGTTATAGGAGGTGCAGGGAGTGCGTGTTATCGGAGGTGCAGGGAGTGCGTGTTATAGGAGGTGTAGGGAGTGAGTATACTGCTCGGGGAGTGCGTGTTATCGGAGGTGCAGGGAGTGCGTGTTATCGGAGGTGCAGGGAAGAGAGTGTTATAGGAGGTGCAGGAGTGCGTGTTATAAGAGGTGGAGAGTGTGTGTTATGGAGGAGTGTAGGGAGTGTGTGTTATAGGAGGTGTAGGGAGTGTGTGTTTCGGAGGTGCAGGGAGTGCGTGTTATAGGAGGTGCATGGGAGTGCGTGTTATAGGAGGTGCAGGGAGTGCGTGTTATAGGAGGTGCAGGGAAGTGCGTGTTATAGGCAGGTGCAGGGAGTGCGGTGTTGTTAATAGGTTGCAGGGAGTGCGTGTTCTAGGAGGTGCAGGGAGTGCGTGTTCTAGGAGGTGCAGGGAGTGCGTGTATTAGGAGGTGCAGGGAGTGCGTGTATTAGGAGGTGCAGGGAGTGTGTTATAGGAGGTGCAGGGAGTGTGTTATAGGAGGTGCAGGGAGTGCGTGTTATAGGAGGTGCAGAGAGTGTGTTATAGGAGGTGCAGGGAGTGCGTGTTATAGGAGGTGCAGGGAGTGCGTGTTATAAGAGGTGCAGGGAGTGCGTGTTATAGGAGGTGCAGGGAGTGCGTGTTATAGGAGGTGCAGGGAGTGCGTGTTATAGGAGGTGCAGGGAGTGCGTGTTATAGGAGGTGCAGGGAGAGCGTGTTATAGGAGGTGCAGAGAGTGTGTGTTATAGGTGGTGCAGAGAGTGCGTGTTATAGGAGGTGCAGAGAGTGTGTTATAGGAGGTGCAGGGAGTGCGTGTTATAGGAGGTGCAGGGAGCGCGTGTTATAGGAGGTGCAGGGAGCGCGTGTTATAGGAGGTGCAGGGAGCGCGTGTTATAGGAGGTGCAGGGAGCGCGTGTTATAGGAGGTGCAGGGAGTGCGTGTTATAGGAGGTGCAGGGAGTGCGTGTTATCGGAGGTGCAGGGAGTGCGTGTTATCGGAGGTGCAGGGAGAGCGTGTTATAGGAGGTGCAGGGAGTGCGTGTTATAGGAGGTGCAGGGAGTGCGTGTTATAGGAGGTGCAGGGAGTGTGTGTTATAGGAGGTGCAGGGAGTGCGTGTTATAGGAGGTGCAGGGAGTGCGTGTATTAGGAGGTGCAGGGAGTGTGTTATAGGAGGTGCAGGGAGTGCGTGTTATAGGAGGTGCAGAGAGTGTGTTATAGGAGGTGCAGGGAGTGTGTTATAGGAGGTGCAGGGAGTGCGTGTTATAGGAGGTGCAGAGAGTGTGTTATAGGAGGTGCAGGGAGTGCGTGTTATAGGAGGTGCAGGGAGTGCGTGTTATAAGGAGGTGCAGGGAGTGCGTGTTATAAGAGGTGCAGGGAGTGCGTGTTATAGGAGGTGCAGGGAGTGCGTGTTATAGGAGGTGCAGGGAGTGCGTGTTATAGGAGGTGCAGGGAGTGCGTGTTATCGGAGGTGCAGGGAGAGCGTGTTATAGGAGGTGCAGGGAGTGCGTGTTATAGGAGGTGGAGGGAGTGCGTGTTATAGGAGGTGCAGGGAGTGTGTGTTATAGGAGGTGTAGGGAGTGTGTGTTATCGGAGGTGCAGGGAGTGCGTGTTATCGGAGGTGCAGGGAGAGCGTGTTATAGGAGGTGCAGGGAGTGCGTGTTATAGGAGGTGGAGGGAGTGCGTGTTATAGGAGGTGGAGGGAGTGCGTGTTATAGGAGGTGCAGGGAGTGTGTGTTATAGGAGGTGTAGGGAGTGTGTGTTATAGGAGGTGCAGGGAGTGCGTGTTATAGGAGGTGTAGGGAGTGTGTGTTATAGGAGGTGCAGGAGTGCGTGTTATAGGAGGTGCAGGAGTGCGTGTTATAGGAGGTGCAGGAGTGCGTGTTATAGGAGGTGCAGGGAGTGCGTGTTATAGGAGGTGCAGGGAGTGCGTGTTATAGGAGGTGCAGGGAGTGAGTATACTGCTCAGGGAGTGTGTTATAGGAGGTGCAGGGAGTGAGTATACTGCTCAGGGAGTGTGTGTTATAGGAGGTGCAGAGAGTGAATATACTGCTCAGGGAGTGTGTTATAGGAGGTGCATGGAGTGAGTATACTGCTCAGGGAGTGTGTTATAGGAGGTGCATGGAGTGAGTATACTGCTCAGGGAGTGCGTGTTATAGGAGGTGCAGGGAGTGCGTGTTATAGGAGGTGCAGGGAGTGCGTGTTATAGGAGGTGCAGGGAGTGTGTGTTATAGGAGGTGTAGGGAGTGTGTGTTATCGGAGGTGCAGGGAGTGCGTGTTATCGGAGGTGCAGGGAGAGCGTGTTATAGGAGGTGCAGGGAGTGCGTGTTATAGGAGGTGGAGGGAGTGCGTGTTATAGGAGGTGCAGGGAGTGTGTGTTATAGGAGGTGTAGGGAGTGTGTGTTATAGGAGGTGTAGGGAGTGCGTGTTATAGGAGGTGCAGGGAGTGCGTGTTATAGGAGGTGCAGGGAGTGCGTGTTTTAGGAGGTGCAGGGAGTGCGTGTTATAGGAGGTGCAGGGAGTGCGTGTTATAGGAGGTGCAGGGAGTGCGTGTTATAGGAGGTGCAGGGAGTGCGTGTTATAGGAGGTGCAGGGAGTGCGTGTTATAGGAGGTGCAGGGAGTGAGTATACTGCTCAGGGAGTGTGTTATAGGAGGTGCAGGGAGTGAGTATACTGCTCAGGGAGTGTGTGTTATAGGAGGTGCAGAGAGTGAATATACTGCTCAGGGAGTGTGTGTTATAGGAGGTGCAGGGAGTGAGTATACTGCTCAGGGAGTGCGTGTTATCGGAGGTGCAGGGAGCGAGTGTTATCGGAGGTGCAGGGAGCGCGTGTTATCGGAGGTGCAGGGAGCGCGTGTTATCGGAGGTGCAGGGAGCGCGTGTTATAGGAGGTGCAGGGAGCGCGTGTTATAGGAGGTGCAGGGAGCGTTATAGGAGGTGCAGAGCGCGTGTTATAGGAGGTGCAGGGAGCGCGTGTTATAGGAGGTGCAGGGAGCGCGTGTTATAGGAGGTGCAGGGAGCGCGTGTTATAGGAGGTGCAGGGAGCGCGTGTTATAGGAGATGCAGGGAGTGTGTGTTATAGGAGGTGTAGGGAGTGAGTATACTGCTCAGGGAGTGCGTGTTATCGGAGGTGCAGGGAGTGTGTTATAGGAGGTGCAGGGAGTGCGTGTTATCGGAGGTGCAGGGAGTGCGTGTTATAGGAGGTGTAGGGAGTGAGTATACTGCTCGGGGAGTGCGTGTTATCGGAGGTGCAGGGAGTGCGTGTTATCGGAGGTGCAGGGAGAGCGTGTTATAGGAGGTGCAGGGAGTGCGTGTATTAGGAGGTGCAGGGAGTGTGTTATAGGAGGTGCAGGGAGTGTGTTATAGGAGGTGCAGGGAGTGCGTGTTATAGGAGGTGCAGAGAGTGTGTTATAGGAGGTGCAGGGAGTGCGTGTTATAGGAGGTGCAGGGAGTGCGTGTTATAGGAGGTGCAGGGAGTGCGTGTATTAGGAGGTGCAGGGAGTGTGTTATAGGAGGTGCAGGGAGTGTGTTATAGGAGGTGCAGGGAGTGCGTGTTATAGGAGGTGCAGAGAGTGTGTTATAGGAGGTGCAGGGAGTGCGTATAGGAGGTGCAGGGAGTGCGTGTTATAAGAGGTGCAGGAGTGCGTGTTATAGGAGGTGCAGGGAGTGCGTGTTATAGGAGGTGCAGGGAGTGCGTGTTATAGGAGGTGCAGGAGAGCGTGTTATAGGAGGTGCAGGGAGTGCGTGTTATAGGAGGTGCAGGGAGTGCGTGTTATAGGAGGTGCAGGGAGTGCGTGTTATAGGAGGTGCAGGGAGCGCGTGTTATAGGAGGTGCAGGGAGCGCGTGTTATAGGAGGTGCAGGAGAGCGTGTGTTATTAGGAGGTGCAGGGAGCGCGTGTTATAGGAGGTGCAGGGAGTGCGTGTTATAGGAGGTGCAGGGAGCGCGTGTTATAGGAGGTGCAGGGAGAGCGTGTTATAGGAGGTGCAGGGAGCGCGTGTTATAGGAGGTGCAGGGAGTGCGTGTTATAGGAGGTGCAGGGAGCGTGTGTTATAGGAGGTGCAGGGAGTGCGTGTTATAGGAGGTGCAGGGAGCGCGTGTTATAGGAGGTGCAGGGAGCGCGTGTTATAGGAGGTGCAGGGAGTGCGTGTTATAGGAGGTGCAGGGAGTGCGTGTTATAGGAGGTGCAGGGAGTGCGTGTTATAGGAGGTGCACACAGTAGGTCACTCAGACTCCAGAGATGCTGTTTCTGGGTTAAGTTCTCTCACCGTCTTGTTTCCAGGTCTGTTGATAGTTTGGGTCTCCGTCCAAGTCGCATCCCGGTTCGGAGGAAGAACCCCCTGCATTCCCCAAATCTCCTGCGCATTACGAACGACCAAGACTCCCCCATCCTCAGGGTGTGGAAATACAGCACCGAGCCGGCCCTCAAGCTCTGCAGCCTCACAGGTGGGAAGATGCTCCTTTATATGGCATTGTGGGTAACTAAGGGCTCTTAGTGGAATTTTTCTTTATCCTGCTAAAACTGTGACACTGCCCATTTGTCTCCTTTGAAGCAGTGGAGGCTGCTCCGTGGGGTCAGTAGGGGCAGGGCCCACCAGTAGTTGTTTGCAAACCATAATAAAGCACTGGGCAGCGGTGAAGAGTTAGTTTGCTGATTTTGATTATCCAGTCTGAGCAGCTCTACTCGATCACAGTGTTATGACATGTAGGATTACAGTCCTGCAGGGCCTCGCTCTCTATTAGTAATGTCTGGGAAAAGCTTGAGCATCAGAACTTGAACACAAGAACGTGGGACACTTTTGAAATCTGTCCCAGCTAAGGCCACTTCAGACACGCTCAGTCTGGCAGACTCCCAGCACAGACAAAACTTCACCAGCCGCTCCTGCGTTCAACAACATTTGTCTGTTTTCAGACCTGGCTGCGGTCACATCTGGCCTCACAGTCTGCACGGTGCCTCTCTTGCGGCCGAACACGGAGGAGACACTTTTATTCTGCGAGCCCACCAAAGAGATTAAAGACCAGGTAACCAAACACCTCACATACAACGTAGCGGGCGAGCTTTCAGTAAAAACGGTAAAAGGCCAAATGCCTGTGAATGTCAGCACAGAGAGAAGAAGGGAAAGACAGAGATAAGAAGGGAAAGACTGAGACTCCAGGAGAGACAGAGATAAGAAGGGATAGACTGAGACTCCGAGAGACAGAGATAAGAAGGGAAAGACTGAGACTCCAGGAGAGACAGAGATAAGAAGGGATAGACTGAGACTCCGAGAGACAGAGATAAGAAGGGAAAGACTGAGACTCCGAGAGACAGAGATAAGAAGGGAAAGACTGAGACTCCAGGAGAGACAGAGATAAGAAGGGATAGACTGAGACTCCAGGAGAGACAGAGATAAGAAGGGAAAGACTGAGACTCCAGGAGAGACAGAGATAAGAAGGGATAGACTGAGACTCCAGGAGAGACAGAGATAAGAAGGGAAAGACTGAGACTCCGAGAGACAGAGATAAGAAGGGAAAGACTGAGACTCCAGGAGAGACAGAGATAAGAAGGGATAGACTGAGACTCCAGGAGAGACAGAGATAAGAAGGGAAAGACTGAGACTCCAGGAGAGACAGAGATAAGAAGGGATAGACTGAGACTCCAGGAGAGACAGAGATAAGAAGGGAAAGACTGAGACTCCAGGAGAGACAGAGATAAGAAGGGAAAGACTGAGACTCCGAGAGACAGGGATAAGAAGGGAAAGACTGAGACTCCGAGAGACAGGGATAAGAAGGGAAAGACAGACTCCAGGAGAGACAAAGATAAGAAGGGATAGACTGAGACTCCAGGAGACACAGAGATAAGAAGGGAAAGACTGAGACTCCAGGAGAGACAGAGATAAGAAGGGATAGACTGAGACTCCAGGAGAGACAGAGAGAAGAAGGGATAGACTGAGACTCCAGGAGAGACCGAGATAAGAAGGGGGATAGACTGAGACTCCAGGAGAGACAGAGATAGAAGGGAAAACCGACTCCAGGAGAGACAGAGATAAGAAGGGAAAGACTGAGACTCCAGGAGAGACAGAGATAAGAAGGGAAAGACTGAGACTCCGAGAGACAGAGATAAGAAGGGAAAGACTGAGACTCCAGGAGAGACAAAGATAAGAAGGGAAAGACTGAGACTCCAGGAGAGACCGAGATAAGAAGGGATAGACTGAGACTCCAGGAGAGACAGAGATAGAAGGGAAAGACTGAGACTCCTGGAGACACAGAGATAAGGGAAAGACAGAGAAAGAGATAAGATGTGGACAATACTGACTCTGCGGGAGAAGGTGGGAAAGACTGACTCGGGGCACATTCAAAGTCCTGTATCCATGACCTTGCTGAGATTTGGGGTGCCTCTGCCTTGTCTCTTTAACCTCCGTCTCTTTACATTTCAGAGTTTTGCGTCCGTCTCTTCGGAAGCCGCGCGGCTTTCCACGTTTCAGAACGTCCTGTCCTTCTGCACTGAGGCCTAAGGATCTCTCGCAGTGAGTGAGAGCAGCCATTGGGCCCCCGCGCCCTGCGATGGTGCTAACGCGCTCAGAGCTTGGCCAGGCTCTGGTGATCACAGGTGGACCAGCCCTTCAGGATTTTTTATCTTCACTTTTGTACACGTTTTGATGCCCTCGTCTGTGCGTTGTGTGGCGGTGGAATGTTGTGGTTGATGTTTGCACTGTGTCGTCTCCTGATCCTATTTGCACTATGTTTACGGACACTGGAGGAGCGCGTGACACGCAGCCTCGGCGGCGTCCCTCTGTCTCTCAGCATGGACCACGTATTCACTATCACCGGAGGACGCGACGGCGGACGCTTTCAGCCACTCTGCCCTTTTTACTCTTTATTCCATGTTCTCTAACAGTGGTTATAAGATGTGATTTATACGGCACCCCCCCCCCCCCTCGACAGCCGAATCACCTGACTCTGACAATCCTGAAGCTTAATTTTTAACACTAAACGTTTTGGTTTTTTTATCCGTAACTGGAATATTCCTATTTATTGTGTTTTTTTAATGATATGGGACGAGACGCTCCTTTCTACATAGTTTTATCACAGATTATATTGTATACAGGTTCCTGGTCTTTGTGTATTTTAATCGCTCTTTTCTGTATGTGTTCGGAGACCGGCGTAACGCGGCAGCTTGTGGTGAAATTAAAGTCTATAGTCCATTGTGCCTTTATGCTGTTTATTTGGGGTTGTTTATGTATATACACACGCACATTATATTATGTTTACATTTATACCTTGACAGACTCGTTAAATAAAACATTTTACCTTTTTAGTGAAGAAATAGTGCAGCACATGAAGCTGCCGTGTTGTGCGTCTGAGCTTTTTCTCTCTTGCGCCAGAAGCTCAGGCAGCGCTCGATGGTCAGATCCTCTAATCTCCCCTCAGGGAGTGCACACTACACTCGGCCTCTTTGCAGCGAGAACACAAAGCTCACGCAGTCCTCCCTCCTCTGCCACCTCAGGCAGTGCACCCTACACTCTGAATCCTGGAGAATTAGACAACCAATTTCCCCTCAACCTGCTCGACTCAGGCAGTGCACACGTCACTCAGATCACCTGGAGCGATGCAACAGAGACTGTCACTCACTCCAACATCAACTCCTGACTCAGGCAGTGCACGCGACACTCAGCTCACCTGGAGCGCTGCAACAGAGACTGTCACTCACTCCAACATCAACTCCTGACTCAGGCAGTGCACACTACACTCTGAGCCCCTGGAGCGCTGAAATGGAAATGTCACTAAGTCCTCCCTCTCCTCCAGCTCAGGCAGTGCACGCTACACTCAGAGCCTTTGAAGCTGAGACAACAAACCTCCCCCCTTCAGCTCACGGAGTGCGCACTGCATTCTGCAATTAAACACAGAGACCGCAAGTCTCTTCAATCCTCTCATCCTGCCTGTCAGAGAGAGGTCGGCCTTTTGCTGAGCAGCTCCCTGGTGCAAATAAATAGGTGAATGCCTAAAACTGAGGCAATGCCAGATTTATGAACATGAAATTTAAAAAAACCACCAAGATGAGCTTTCAATGTGTGTTTCCAGGACGTTCTGTCACCAAACAATGTAGATGTAAAGTATCTGGGGGTAATGATACGGTTACAGACGTACAGAGGGCTCCTCCGAGCCGCCGTATGGAGCAGCACTGCCTGTGTACACCGTGACATGGTTATGTACGTGCCAAATACGGGGTTCAGACAACACAGCTGGGTCAGTGGTTACTTGTACAGACACAGCGACCCCCTGGAGCCAGGTGGATTAAATGTCCCATCATGCAGCCTGTCAAAATACTGAGGATCATGGGAACTGGTGTGCATAAGGCCTGCATCATGCTGAGGGTTAGTGCCTGGTCATCCAGTGTGATGTGTCCTGAGGAAGCCTACAGTCAGTCAGGCGAAACGCGTCTCGGTTTGTTCTTCTGGTGTTGGATCTTATTTATTTTCGATGTGGCTGTGTCTGCATTTCACTTAGTTTTGGAGTTTAATGGTTGATGTGGCTGGAGTGTGAAAGAGGAGCAACTATTCCGTGTGAAACAGGAGGATGAGGGTTAGGACCCCACCTTTAACAAGTGGGTCGAATACACTGCTACCAAGCCACCTTAACGAGGCGGCTGGAGGATGCGTCCAAGTGTAATAAAGTTATTCCATACGGTTAATTAGTCAGCACAGAGATCTGCACAATATTTTTTTTTTTTTTGAGAAAGGATTTTACCAGGAAGGATGCGATGGGAACCCCGCTCCTTCCATATGTCCTGGCTCTCCAGACACCCCCTTACCAAGATCAGCCTGGCCGCTGATCAGTTATGTTCATTTATATTGTGTGGTGTGATTTTAAATGTATTGTAAATTGCTTGGTTTTAGTTTTAAATGTACTTTTACTACGGTATGTGAATGGGAGCGTAGAAATGTGGTTTTGTGTAGAGCGTAAACAACTTTGAGTAACTTGTGATTAGGCAAAAGGGTTTTCTCTTTTTCTATCTGTTAACATGTCTGAAAGGTTGTGAGTCACCATTGTCTCAGCCAAACACTATCTGATTTCTTTTACAATGGGTTATGTAAATCAATGTGTGTGGTCAAGACTTCATCTAAATAAATCCAGTGGACCTAAGTGAAGCCTGAAGAAGACCTGCAGTGGTCTTGGAACCAACCACTCAGAACTGTTGGGGTGGGTGGGAAGTTTGAACCGGTGTTGCTGTAACCTGTATAAATATCCCTGTGAAACCTTACATAAAGAGAGAATCCTGTTGGAACATACAGCTCGTCTGGTGTCTCCTTCAGCTACGCTACACTACACTCAACCTCAGAAGGCACAGTGCGGCCTTCTGGAAATGCAAAGAGGCTCCAAGGCAGAGGTTCAGACCCAGCAGGTCTGGAGCTGCAGATCAGGCTGCTCGAGGCACGGAGTTCCGAGCAACCCAGCGGCCGGGCTGATCTTGGCAAGGGGGTGTCTGGAGAGCCAGGACTGATGGAAAGAGTGCGGTTTCCGTCACCTGGATGGCAGCGGCGGGATTGAGGCTCTCCAACACCAATACACCCCGAGATGGCCAACTATACAGCTCGCTGTGGATGGAATGGATTTTACCTGCGGTGAAAGAAAACAGTCTACAGAGGACTATGGAGCAGGACAGCTCATTTATTCCTCATGAGCAGAGAATCACAGAGGACATTCAGCTGTGAATACCCCGAGTGTTGGGGCCTCAGCCCACTGCAAGCTATGGAGACCAGTTGGTGCGCTGGCTGCGTGCTGCACTCGATCTAGAGTGCAAATACAAGGACTTGCTGCAATGTGTGAGTGAGGAGGATTGGGAAACTGACGAGAAGCCTCCCCCTGGCTATGTGTTCCCCGGTCCTGGCCCAGCATGGATACGCTTTAATGGGGGAGACAATTATGGCAGTCAACAGGCTGCCAGACATGTGGAATTGTGCAGCATCCAGCGGCACTACCTGGATGTGTATGAGGACTCTGCCTTTTGGCCCGTGCTGAAGGGGCTCACGTCTGAGGAATGGGCACTTGAAATGGACTTAAAAAGTTTGCAGATTGCAGCTCAGCTACAAGACCCCTGGAGGAAGCCTCCCCCCACCAGCCAGCGGTAAGAGGAAGAAAAAGAGAGCTGGCCGAGCCAAAGCAGAGCAGAGGGAAACACTGTCACAGCCCGGGGATTACAGCATTAAGCCATCTCCCAGCAGGCAGTAACAGAGCACCAGAGAAACTGACACCCAGGCTGTTACCCTCATGAGAGATAGGGCCACAGACCATGGACGATCTGGTCAGCTTGTTACAGGCTGAATTGCTTACTGCTCAGGCACAGATAATGGCCCTGACAGAGACATTACAGAACCATCAAAATGAGCTGCGAGCTGTCCCGGTGGAGAGAGATGGTCACTGCATGGAAGTGCAAGAACAAGCAGCCACCATACAACAATTGTCGGCCCAGCTGCAGGCCTGTGAGGACTCTACCCTCACCCTACACACGGAGCTCAGTGGTGCTCAGGTGCAGATAGCGGAGCTGGAGCGCAGCTCCCGTGTAATGATCGAGCAGCTGGGGGCTGAGCGGCGAACTGGAGCTGCTCTACACATAGTTTTTAAAATTCGCCTGGAGAACTGCGAGCAGGAATTAGAGCGGACACAGCTCTCCCGGGATACTATTCAGGCACAGGCCTGTGAGCAGGAGGAAATAGAGCTACTAGAAGCAGACGCAGCTCGGAAGGAGAGCCTCGCTCAAACCAAGGCAAGCGAGATGGAGGTGAGCCGTCTGACACACCAACTAGGTGTATTGGAGCAGGAGCACCAGGGCACTGTCAGCCACCTGCAGGCTGAGCTCAAAGGGACACGAGCACAGCTCCAACATGAGTTGTCCCTGGCACAAGCTGCCAGCACCCATGTGCCCACCATGGAGGAGAGCAGCACAACAGGGAGTCAAGTCATTGCCCCTGTTATATTTCGCATAGAGGAGCGATTGTACCCAGTGTTGCTGGAGGTGGATGCTGTGCTGGCATCAGAGTGTGCCTTGTCCCCAACGAAGATGGAGACCCCCCAGCAGTCCACCCCTATGACCCAAGGTGCTACCAGAAAGGGAACCCCTTCTTACCTGCCCAGAAGAATCGGTGAGTGACTACCCTGAGAGACTACCAAGTTCCTGGTCCCAAGAAGAATTGCACCCTTTTGGGATTGTGGGGATTGCCGTGGGCTGGACCCCTGCTAAATGTTCGGGAGGGGGGCATCAGCCGAAGGAGAGACTGGCGACTGCTGTGTCTTGGTCCTGGGTCTACAGAGGTGCCCTGGAGAGACAGAAAGATGTTGGGGGGAATTCCAGTGTGCCCGCTAGCAAACGTTTTGTGTCTGTGGACTGTGGTGGCCTGTTGCCTGGCAGACACTACTGCGGTGAGTCCTTGGGAGCACTGGACAAGAGGGTTGGCTTGCCTCTTACCCCGGGACTATGGACCCACACCCAGGGGTACACTGCGGCATCCGTCAGTCCCTGCTGACTGTGCTTGTGTGCCCGCACCCTGGAACTTTGAAGATGGCGCAGAAAAAGGGAAAAAAGTGAGCGTTCTCGTCAGTGGCAAGAGATCCGTTTGGGATCTAAGCTTGCCCTGCCATTCTGGAAGGGGGGGGGCATATGTCATGGAACTGACAGAGCGCTCCATGCTTCAAACTCAAAGAGACTTTAATGTTCATTTATATTGTGTAGTGTGATTTTAAATGTATTGTAAATTGCTTGGTTTTAGTTAAAATTAGTTTAGTGTAAATTGCTTAGCTTTAGTTTTAAATGTACTTTTATTACGGTATGTGAATGGGAGCGTAGAAATGTGGTTTTGTGTAGAGCATAAACAACTTTGAGTAACTTGTGATTAGGCAAAAGGGTTTTCTCTTTGTTATCTGGCTACATGTCTGATTCCCTTTACAATGGGATATGTAAATCACTGTGTGTGGTACTGTGGGGGTCAATACTTCATCTAAATAAATCCAGCGGACCTAAGTGAAGCCTGAAGAGGACCTGAAGGAAGCCTGCAGTGGTCTTGGAACCAACCAACCAGAACTGTTGGGGTGGGTGGGAAGTTTGAACCTGTGTTGCTGTAACCTGTATGAATATCCCTGTGAAACATACAGCTCGTCTGGTGTCTCCTTCAGCTACGCTACACTACACTCAACCTCAGAAGGCACAGAGCGGCCTTCTGGAAATGCAAAGAGGCTTCAAGGCAGAGGTTCAGACCCAGCAGGTCTGGAGCTGGAGACCAGGTTGCTCGAGGCACTGAGTTCCGAGCAACTCAGCAGCCGGGCTGATCTTGGCAAGGGGGTGTCTGGAGAGCCAGGACTGACGGAAAGAGTGAGGTTTCCGTCACAGGTGTCTTGCTCAACACTTACTGGAGGTGCTCTTGTTGGGATCAAACCCATGTCTCCACAGGCTCTCTCCACGCAGAGCAGGGATGTTACCTCTACTCCACCCACTATTTTTCCTTTGAGATCCAAGATCGATGGAAAAGGTCTATTGTGACGTATGCTTTGAAACGTGAGGAGGCTGGAACGCACAATGACTGAGCCGTACATTGTAGGCTCTCCCTTTGTGAGATCGAATTCTAAGTGCTATATTTTGTGAATATCAATAAGCTGCACGATCATAGTTTCCTGCTTATGGTTTTAGATATATTTTATTGTCCAGAAACCACCCTTGACCAGAAGAGAAGTGGTTATCCACGCTGTTACACAGTGGCACCATTGATTGTTCCGCGGAAATGCACGAGTGTGCTTGTACCCTAACTTTTCACTCTTATTCTACGTGTAAGGGGTACACATTTTTTGGATGACCTGCACATATAGGGCCATATTACATACTTGGTGCTAACTGAACCAGAGCTGTTGTAAACTTAAAACCTCCATAGGCTATGATGGCTCTGGTAAGTTTACAACAGCTCTGGTTAAGTTAGCACCAAGTATGTAATATGGCCCGTGCTATTCTTGATATTTCTTATTGGTGTAGTGCCATTCCACATTTTGCTTTACACTAGAGGACAGGCGGCGATTGCCCGCTGACCAGAGTTATCTAGAGAGGACGTGCTTTGGGAGTGACAAAGACATGTAAGGGGGGAGGGGGTTGAGTTATTGAGTGATTTGAATGTGAGCGTCAGTATTTTAAACTGTATCCTGAAATGTACAGGAAGCCAATGGAGGGACCGGCAAAGGGGGGAGGTACAGTAAGCTAATGGAGGGACCGGCAGGGGGGGGGGAAAGGTACAGGAAGCCTATGGAGGGACCGGCAGAGGGGGGGGTACAGGAAGCTAATGGAGGGACCAGCAGTGGGGGGGGGGGTACAGGAAGCCAATGGAGGGACCGGCAGAGGGGGAGGTACACGAGGTGCGTCTGGTGAGAAAAATAAGCCTGGCGCCTGCATTCATTACAGATTGTAAAGGGGCGATACGGGCGTGGGGGGAGACCAATAAGGAGCGAGTTGCTGTAAATCAAGCCGCAAAATGAAAAGCGCATGAACCAGCACCTTCACGTTATCTTGCGTCAGAAAGGGGTGGATGCGGGCGATGTTCTTGAGTTGATAGTGATAGGATTTGGTCACTGGACGTGCAGAGAGAACGATAGGTCAGAAAAGGACAGGACACCACGGCAGCGAGCTTGAGGTGTTGGACTAATGCGCGTCAATTTACTCGTAGAGAGATCAGTGGGATTTTGTTCTTTTTGGAGGGAGGAACAATGAGAATTTTAGTTTTGGCAAGATTGCGTTTAAGGAAGCGGGAAGACATCCAATTCGAGACGGCAGAGAGACAGTCAGTGACTCGATCTCAGGGGAGGAGAGGTATATATGAGTGTCTCAGCGTATAGGTGTTACTGGAATCCAAAAGGAGCTGATCAGTTTACCTAGAGCTGGAAGGAGGAGCGAGTGGTCAACTGTATCAAAAGGCGGCAGAGAGGTCAAGAAGGATCAGCCGTGAGTAGGACCCATTAGATTTAGCAGCTACAAGGTCATTGGTCAGTTTCACAAGAGCTGTTTCTGTGTAGTGTAGTGAGCGAAAGCCAGATTGCAGAGGGTCAAGGAGAGAGTGGGTGTTGAGGTAGTCAGATAGACATGCGCAAGCTTCGAGGAGTTTGGAGGCAAAAAGGAGCAGGGACGCGGTAGCTGGAGGGAGCAGGGACGAGGTAGCTGGAGGGAGCAGGGACGCGGTAGCTGGAGGGAGCAGGGACGCGGTAGCTGGAGGGAGCAGGGACGCGGTAGCTGGAGGGAGCAGGGACGCGGCAGCTGGAGGGAGCAGGGACGCGGCAGCTTGAGGGAGCAGGGACGCCGGGGGGGGTGGTAGCTGGAGGGAGCAGGGACGCGGTAGCTGGAGGGAGCAGGGACGCGGTAGCTGGAGGGAGCAGGGACGCGGTAGCTGGAGGGAGCAGGGACGCGGTAGCTGGAGGGAGCAGGGACGCGGGGGGGCGGTAGCTGGAGGGAGCAGGGACGCGGGGGGGCGGTAGCAGGAGGGAGCAGGGACGCGGGGGGGCGGTAGCTGGAGGGAGCAGGGACGCGGGGGGGCGGTAGCTGGAGGGAGCAGGGACGCGGGGGGGCGGTAGCTGGAGGGAGCAGGGACGCGGGGGGGCGGTAGCTGGAGGGAGCAGGGACGTGGGGGGGGGGCGGTAGCTGGAGGGAGCAGGGACGTGGGGGGGGCGGTAGCTGGAGGGAGCAGGGACGCGGGGCGGTAGCTGGAGGGAGCAGGGACGCGGGGGGGCGGTAGCTGGAGGGAGCAGGGACGCGGGGGGCGGTAGCTGGAGGGAGCAGGGACGCGGTAGCAGGAGGGAGCAGGGACGCGGGGGGCGGTAGCTGGAGGGAGCAGGGACGCGGTAGCTGGAGGGAGCAGGGACGCGGGGGGCGGTAGCTGGAGGGAGCAGGGACGCGGGGGGGCGGTAGCTGGAGGGAGCAGGGACGTGGGGGGGGGGCGGTAGCTGGAGGGAGCAGGGACGTGGGCGGTAGTTAGGGAGGGAGCAGGGACGCGGGGGCGGTAGCTGGAGGGAGCAGGACGCGGGGGGCGGTAGCTGGAGGGAGCAGGGACGCGGTGGGGGGCGGTAGCTGGAGGGAGCAGGGACGCGGTAGCAGGAGGGAGCAGGGACGCGGGGGGCGGTAGCTGGAGGGAGCAGGGACGCGGTAGCTGGAGGGGCAGGGACGCGGGGGGCGGTAGCTGGAGGGAGCAGGGACGCCGGGGGCGGTAGCTGGAGGGAGCAGGGACGCGGGGGCGGTAGCTGGAGGGAGCAGGGACGCGGGGGGCGGGGTAGCTGGAGGGAGCAGGGACGCGGGGGCGGTAGCTGGAGGGAGCAGGGACGCGGGGGGGGCGGTAGCTGGAGGAGCAGGGACGGGAGTGGGGGGGGCGGTAGCTGGAGGGAGCAGGGACGCGGGGGGGGCGGTAGCTGGAGGGAGCAGGGACGCCGGGGGCGGTAGCTGAAGGGACCAGGGACGCGGGTGGGCGGTAGCTGGAGGGAGCAGTAGGATCCAGAGATGGCTTTTTTTTAGGATCGGGACTACCGTGGCATGTTTGAGGGGTGCAGGAAAGACCCCACAGGTTAAGGACAGATTGAAGGTGCGCATGAAGGATGGTACAAGAGAAACGGAAAGTGGTTTGGTAATGTGTGAGGGAATGGCCGCCATCCTACAAACACACATCCGTCCACCCAGTGAACACACCGAGGCGCCTGGAGTGTTACACAAACACATGGTTTATTGTGATTCAGCAAACATTAGAAAATGTATGTACAGCGACGAGGCGGGGGCAGGGAACGTGGTGAGGACTCCTCTCCATCCAGCATCTGATCTGATTGTGACGGCTGAGAGCAACACCTGGGAGAAAACATGAGAAAGGGGTCAATCCCTGCAACACACACAGTATTCAGAGCCGTCACCATGTTGCAGCCTTAGGCTAGAATTGCTCCACACCATCCCATAATGACAAAGCAAACACCAGAAAAATAAAAGACCCCCCCCCTCCGGCCCTGACCAGTCTACCAATTCCCGACCACTGGAAAACACCCCCTGGCACGGTGTGTGGTGGCTGTGGCGGTGTTGAGCAGGGCCGGGTTACCTCCACGTGGCGCTTCTGAATTGAGGCGGCTGATATTCAGCAAATCACTGATATCGGAATCGGATTTTATTTGCCGATAATTGGACGAGTTGACTCACTGCAGCCGCGACACGCGAGGTCCCGCAGATCCCTGCCAATCCGGCGCTTCTCCCACATCTGGCTGACACCTCTTGCTGCCGGACTTCCCCTGTCGGTATTGCACGTGACGATGTCAGAAATGAGGCTCCCCCCCCCCAACCAGGCAGGGAATTCCCTATACAGGAGATGCTGGGATCTGTTGGTCCCCTGTGTTTCTGGTAACTGTACACTACAGCAGGGGTCATCACCCTCAGCCCTCCGGATGCTTTGGAACTACACTTCCCATGAGGCTCAGAGAACCTAATGAGATACTGAACATGGCAGATGTAGTTCCAAAACATCTGGAAGGCCAAGGCTGCCGACCCCTTTACCTACAGGCTCATATGAGGGATCATTGCACAGGCCGGAGTCTGAACGCGGCCGTATTGTTTGTGAAAAGATGATATTTCTATTTATTAAAATGAATTGGACACGGTGCTGGGTTTACAATTTATAACTGAATAAATGAAGTGGACGCGGTGCCGTGTTAATATCGGCCCTGAAAAACTTAGTCACGGCCAAAAATATTGCCCCCCTGCTTGATGAAGCTCACCCTGAAAATAGTAACAATTACAAAGGTTTAGTAAGTCTCAGGCTTTTATTGGTTTGCCACAAAAAAAAAAAAAGGTGTGTGTGTGGGGGAGCCTAATCTGACACATTCCGGCAAAAAATGGACACAATTGAGGAATTTTCCTATTTCCATGACGGAAAGTTCTAATTTTAATAAGGACTCGGAGGCGAGTATTTTGCCATCTCTTTCTTTACTTTATTTATAGCAGCAAAGGTTTAACAGTATGAAAAACAAAACTTCCCCAACAACAGGGGTAAACACGCCCACACCCTCTCCCAGTCTGTCCACTTAGTCCCGCCCAGAGACAGGCTCCTCCTCTTTCTTTGCAGGTTAGAAGAAGTCAGAATCTCCAGGACGAAACGGAGGAACCCGACGGGAAGACGAAGAAGCCAAACACGGCCGGGCGTGGGGAAACCATGAAAAACACCGACAAGGCAGGTCGATCAGCGTGGGGCTGGAAGAAGAAGAAACACGGGGCAGAGGTTAAAACCGAGCCATCAACAACGTGCAACGCAAGGCGCATTCAAGGGAAACAAAACCAGTTCCCATAAAGTCTTTATTCAGGAAGATGCGCGCAGAAACGGCGTAGATTACAACGCAAGGCACAGGCAGTAAATAAGACACGGACAACCAGAGGAAGCTTTAATAAAGGAACAGTCAACAGGGAGGGAATCAATATGGGGGGGGGGGAAATACTCGCCTCCGAGTCCTTATTAAAATTAGAACTTTCCGTCATGGAAATAGAAAAATTCCTCAATTTTATCCCAGGACTCGGAGGCTCCTATTTTGCCAATTCAAAGCTGAGCAACAACACAGTCTCTGTCCAGTGTCTCACAGGGCGTAGGTAGAAAAGACGAGCAGTCGACTCCCTTGACCAGTCCGCGGAACGCATAATGTCCTCCAGGCGACAGCCAGCCGCAACAGCCGAGGAAACCATGGCGGCCCGGACCGAGTGGACCCCATAGGGGGCGGTATCAACCCCCGCCAGTTCTAGCAACCAGCGCACCCATCAAGCCAAGGTCACCGAGGACACAGGGCGATGCGGAGCACGGAAGGAGAGGAACAGGGGGGAAACGGCCCCAGTCCGGAAACTCAGCAGTCAGTTCTCATACAGTCGGAGACATCGAACCGGGCACAACAAGGGACGGTCCGGGTAAGATGGAAAAAACACAGCCGATATAGATGTCTTAGTACGTCTAGACACAAAGGTGACACCGTCCGGGCCGAAGGAACGAGAAGGGTAATCCAGTGCCCGAACATCACCCACACGTTTACAGGACAGTAAGCAGAGAAGCATCACCAGTTTCGCCGACAATTGCCGCAGGGAGAGATCCCCGTTAGAGACTACGATCTGGGGTCCCCCATGGCGTTGATATAACGCACTGCCGGGAAGTTGTCCAAGCGAAGGAGGATCGAGCGATGTGGGGAGTTCCTCGTGAAACATTGTATGGCGAAGAAGCCCACCAGTAGCTCCAGGACGTTGATGTGTCGAGTCAGTTCCGAGGGAGACCAGCGTCCCCCTGTCTCCGCACCGTCGCAGTGGGCACCCCATCCGAGGCCGCTGGCATCGGAGTCTATAGTGAGAGTCAGGGCCGGAGGAAACAAGGGTTTGCTGTTCCAAGGCACCATCTGGGAGGTCCACCACGTCAGGTCCGATCGGGCGTCTTCCGTCAGGGACACCAGATCTGAGTACTCCGAACCCGCCCGGAGGGAACGGGCCTTCAGGCGTTGGAGGGCCCGATACTGTAGAGGCGCCGGTACGATCGCTAGGCGTGCCGCCACCAGAAGACCTATCGCTCTGGCCAAGATCCTCCCAGTAGGCGCTGAGTGTCGGAGGAGAGAGGAAGATTCCTTGCGGATGTCCCGAATCTTGGAGGGAGGCAGGAACAACAACAGGTCGTGGGAGTCCAGGAGAAACCCCAGGAAGTCGATGCGGTGTGTTGGGGTTAGTAGAGATTTCTCTGCATTGATCAAGAAACCCAGCTCTTTACAGGAGGGAGATCGTCCAGTGGAGGTGTGTCAGAAGTGTGTCCTTGGATTCGGACATTAGGAGGATGTCGTCCAAGTAGATAATCAGACGGACCCCTCTGGTTCGCAGGGAAGCGACCACCGGCTTCAATAGTTTCGTGAAGCACCATGGCGCCGACGAGAGGCCGAACGGGAGGCACGTGAACCGCCACATTCGTTCTCGCCAGAGGAATCTGAGGAAGTCCCTGTGGGCCAAGCAGACTGGCACCGTCAGGTATGCGTCTTTCAGATCCAGCTTGACCAACCAATAGTCCCTCCGGAGGACATGTCGTAAGGTGTGAATACCTTCCATCTGGAAATGGCGGTAAACGACCGATAGGTTCAACTGTTTTAAGTTGATGACTGGGCGGAAGCCCCCGCCCTTTTTGGCGACCAAAAACAAGTTGCTGAGAAAACCGTTCGTGGACGATGGGGCGGGTTCGATCGCCCCTTTGGACAACAGGTCCCGAACCTCCGCTTGCACCAGCAAATCCTGCGCGTGCGCAAAGTGGAGCGGCGCGGGGGTGTGTGTCTGTGTAGGCTTGTCCAAAGTCTATGGAGAAACCCCGTATCGTGGCAGGACCCACGCATCGGTAGTGAGGCGCGACCACGCGTGCGCAAATCTGGCCAGACGACCCCCAACCCTCTCCCCTGATGAAGGGATAATCTGAAAGGTGCTCACCTGAGGATCTGCGAAAGGAGGATCTGCCTCCTCTATAGGTGTTTCCTCGCCAGGGTCTGGCTCTGGATGGGAAGAACCGGGAGCCGGAGCTGGGGTTGTCGGCCGCATAGCGAGCGGGGTTGAAGGCGGGGCCAAAGGAGCGGGGGTAACCTGCACGGCCGGCAGAACGACCCCCGTCTCTGCCGGCCCTGTGAGAGACCCGTCCTGGGAACACCCTTTTCATCGTGGCTTCGGCCTTATCCAGCATGGAGAAAGACCCCACGTAGGTGTTAAGTTTTTTGGCAAATGGTTCGCCGAAGAGTTGGCCGTCGGCTTTAGCCCCCAAATCTGTAGCGGCCATGTGGGTCAGATTAGTATCCATTTTTAGCAGGATAGTCTTTCTACGCTCCGAAGCTAGCGCAGCATTCGCGTTTCCCAGCAAGCAGAGGGAGCGCTGTAGCCATTCCTCAATCTCAGAGGGATCTAGTTGGAGCTCTGATAATTTGGCGTGGTTCACAATGTCTAGGACTTTCACCAGGGGGCCAGCCGTATCAAGTAATTTGTCCTGACATGTCTTAATGGCAAAGTCTATGCCTTTCTTAGCTGACCAACCTTTGTTGGCGACAAACTTCTGGAAGGCTTCATCCACCTCGGGGGTGATACACGTCTTGCCAGCAGTGGTGGGCCGAGGGCATTCCGCCCGCAGGTTTAAACGGGTTCCCTTGTCAAGAGGGCAGCGCATAACGCTGTCGACCCAGCGTTCAATATGGGGTTGGGGGGTCCAAGCGGTAGAGCTCGGGTGGGAAATCTCCCGGGGATTAAACATGGGATTTCCCGCTGGGTTGTATATCGTATCCCCAACCTGCATAGGGGGTGGCTCCACCATTAGGTCCTCATCATGGACCGGGGCATATAGTGTTATGGAGTCATCTCCGTCATCGCCCTCAGGATCGCCGTCCCCTGAACTTGTCCCTCTTGGGACGAGACTCCAGGCTGACACCTTGGGTCTCTTACTCTCGGCCGCATTGTATGCCCCGCGGTCAGGGGCTCTCTTGCGAGAATCAGACTCGCTAATCAGTAAATGCAATTTTACGGGGTTGCCAGCCCCTCCATAAGCACCAGGTGGATGAGGGATATGGGGGTCATTATGCCCTAAGGCTGGGGGGTCTAAGACCCTTTGAGGGGAGGCGTCCTTAGATCGATCTCTGGGGTGGGCAGGTTCTGAGACCTGGGGCACATTCTCTGGCAAAAACGCGGAGCATGAGGCTACTTGGGGGGGCGCTTGGAGCGCGTTGACTGCTTCCTCCATGGAGCGTCTAAAGGTGTAGTGCATATCTGCTACAGCCGCAGACATGGACTCCGTAATGGAGGAGCGGAGGGAGACCTCGAGGGCCGCAAATTTAGTTGAAGAGCTCGATCTCTTATGTTTTTTGGGCAAGGGAGGGTTAATCTCCTCAAGAGCCGCCGACCTATTGGCCGAGCTACACTCCGACCCGGAGCCCCGGGAGGGAGAGCGAGACATGCTGCGGTTTTGGGAGTCCGACATCATTCGTACCTCGTTGTGGGATTGCGTACTTCAGGAAATGGTGGCCAGCGCGAGGGAAGTGGGCGTGGTTGAGCGCCGTCGATAGGGGAAGCGTACCACGAGCGGGAAGCCCGCGAAACCTGAGAGGAATGCACGCAGCCGAAATTGGGTAGACTGCCCCGAACGAACGTGGATGTCGTCCGAGCGGGGTCTGAAAAAGGCGCGCAAATGCCGGGGCAGACACGGGGACCTAGTCGGTCTCCCGGTAGGGCCCGGTGGGAAGCGCCGACCCCCGCGGCTAACACCGGAGGGTAGCGGCGTCCCCAGACACAATTGAGTGTGAAGTTCGAAGACACTAAAATAAATCCAGTATAATAAAATTTTACAGGAGAAATTATGAAAGCTACTTATCTGTTCGAAGAGCAGCAAAGAAAGAGGAGGAGCCTGTCTCTGGGCGGGACTAAGTGGACAGACTGGGAGAGGGTGTGGGTGTGTTTACACCTGTTGTTGGGGGAAGTTTTGTTTTTCATACTGTTAAACCTTTGCTGCTATAAATAAAGTAAAGAAAGAGATGGCAAAATAGGAGCCTCCGAGTCCTGGGATAAAATTATTGGCATCTTCTCATAATTTCTTTCCACATTTGGGGGGGGGGGGGGAGAGGAGAGCGCTGCGGCGGCGCTGCGGCGGCACTGCGGCCAATCTCCCCAGGACGTTTCCAGCCGGCGGCACTGCGGCCAATCTCCCCGGAACGGGAGGAAAGAGAAAAACTGATCAAAGATTGTAATGAAGGATTGTATGAATGGCGGATAAAGAACCTCCAACTCCAAACAGATTCAAGCGGAGCTTCAGGCATCGGGTGCACCTGTGTCAGCTCGACCTACACGTCTGAATGAAAAGGAGGCCCCGGAGGAGTCACTGCCGACACACAAACATACAAAAGCCAAAACTTACCCGAGAGGCCAAAATCCTTCTGGGAGAACGTGCCGCGGATCAAACAAAATCCCATCATTCTACCGGTTTCAGAAAAATAAAGGAAAGCATCTTACACCATCATCTGGATAGTCCCTACGGTCACACATGGTGGGGATGTTGAAGGTGACACAATGATCTAGCGAGTGAGGTTCCCCGAAGAGGAAATGACAGGCAAGGCTGGGGATCAGCAGGCCCAGAGCGGCTTCTCTCCACGCAGTCACCATAGGGATGCGCGCGCCATGGCCTGGGAGGACAATGCAGCCCCCTCCTCCCCAGACTTGGGCCCTGTAACCCTGGAGCCCCACTGCTTGGCCGGAGCATGGAGACTGCTTGTGTCCTGCCTGTGTCGCGCCCCCTGGACACGCCGCCATGAGCAAGGAGAAGGTGCAGCTCAGGTAATGGCTCCAGCTGCTGGGGGGGGGGGGCAAGGGAATGGAGTCCTCAGAAAAAAAAAATAATCAGCTGAAAATCAATCCAAAAATACGGCCGAGCCGGGGGGGGGTCACCTAGGCCTGCAGGACAGCTGAGTCCCCGGCTCCTCCAGGGCCCAGGTTCGGCTGACTCATTTTCAGCGGATTTATTTCAGCCGGAAAGCACCAGATAATAATTCGGCAGATAAACTTGGGAATGCAATGAAATTAACACAAAGCGCTGGAGATCCTGAACTGACCAGCAACGAGTCCAGATCTAAATCCCATAGACAACCTGTGGAGAGGTCCCAAAGCAGGAACCTTCCAAACTGAGAGACCTGGAGCAGGGGGTGAAAGAAGAATGGGCCAGCGTTGTTCCAGCAGAGAGGAGGAAGAAACGCATTGATGGTCACAGGAAGCCACTGACTTCACTCTTTTATTCCAATTATTAAATTGAGCGGCCGATAACTTTGTCCATTTGTGGTGGAATGTGTCAGATTTGGATTCACCCCCCCCCAAACCAAACCAAACCAACGAAAGAAACAAACACGAGAAGCTGAAACATTTTGTAATTGCTACAATTTCCTGATCTCAGTGAAGCATCAACACACACACACACACGCAGAGAGAGAGACGCACACGCAGAGAGAGAGAGAGCGACACACACACGCAGAGAGCGACACACACACGCAGAGAGCGACACACACACGCAGAGAGCGACACACACACGCAGAGAGCGACACACACACGCAGAGAGCGACACACACACGCAGAGACACACACACACGCAGAGACACACACACACAGCAGAGACACACACACGCAGAGACACACACACGCAGAGACACACACGCAGAGACACACACACAGACACAACACCAGA